>JAPDOI010001999.1:0-110177 GCA_029168955.1 Aplectana chamaeleonis
GTGCAGGACATCATGGGACGTGCAGGACCGCAGTAGGAGTGTGCAGGACATCATGGAATGTGCAGGACCTCAGTAGGAGTGTGCAGGACATCATGGACGTGTGCAGGACCCAGTAGGGATGTGCAGGACATCATGGGACGTGTGCAGGACCGCAGTAGTAGTGTGCAGGACATCATGGGACGTGTGCAGGACCGCAGTAGAGATGTGCAGGACATCATGGGACGTGCAGGACCGCAGTAGGGGTGTGTGCAGGATGTCGATGGGACGTGTGCAGGACTCAGTAGTAGTGTGCAGGACATCATGGGACGTGTGCAGGACCGCAGTAGGGATGTGCAGGACATCATGGGACGTGCAGACCTCAGTAGGGTGCAGAACATCAGGAACGTGCAGGACCGCAGTAGGAGTGTGCAGGACATCATGGGACGTGTGCAGGACCGCAGTAGAGTGTGCAGGATGTCATGGAATGTGTGCTGGACCCTACTAGAGGTGTGCAGGACGTCGTAGAATGTGTGCAGGACCCCAGTAGGGGTGTGCAGGACATCATGGGACGTGCAGGACCGCAGTAGGGATGTGCAGGACATCATGGGACGTGTGCAGGACCGCAGTAGGAGGTGCAGGACATCATGGAATGTGTGCAGGACCTCAGTAGGGGTGTGCAGGACATCATGGGACGTGTGCAGGACCGCAGTAGGGTGTGCAGGACATCATGGGACGTGCAGGACCGCAGTAGGGGTGGCAGGATGTCATGGAATGTGTGCAGGACCTCAGTAGGAGTGTGCAGGACATCATGGGACGTGCAGGACCGCAGTAGGGGTGTGCAGGACATCATGGGACGTGTGCAGGACCGCAGTAGGAGTGTGCAGGATGTCATGGAACGTGTGCAGGACCTCAGTAGAGGTGTGCAGGACATCATGGGACGTGTGCAGGACCGCAGTAGGGATGTGCAGGACATCATGGGACGTGTGCAGGACCGCAGTAGGAGTGTGCAGGATGTCATGTAATGTGCAGAACCGCAGTAGAGGTGTGCAGGACTTTATGGAACGTGTGCAGGACCCCAGTAAGGATGTGCAGGACATCATGGGGCGTGTGCATGGCCGCAGTAGGGGTATGCAGGATGTCATGGAACGTGTGCAAGACCTCAGTTGTAGTGTGCAGGACATCGTGGGACGTGTGCAGGACCGCAGTAGTGGTGTGCAGGACATCATGGGACGTGCAGGACCCCAGTAGGGGTGTGCAGGATGTCATGGAATGTGCAGGACCTCAGTAGGAGTGTGCAGGACATCATGGGACGTGCAGGACCGCAGTAGGATGTGCAGGACATCATGGGACGTGTGCAGGACCGCAGTAGGTGTGCAGGATGTCATGAAATGTGTGCAGGACCTCAGTAGGAGGTGCAGGACATCATGGGACGTGTGCAGGACCGCAGTAGGGGTGCAGGACATCATGGGACGTGTGCAGGACCGCAGTAGGAATGTGCAGGACATCATGGAATGTGTGCAGGACCTCAGTAGGAGCGTGCAGGACATCATGGGACGTGTGCAGGACCGCAGTAGGGATGTGCAGGACATCATGGAACGTGTGGAGGACCGCAGTAGGGGTGTGCAGGACATCATGGAATGTGTGCAGGACCTCAGTAGGGGTGTGCAGGACATCATGGGACGTGTGCAGGACCGCAGTAGGAGTGTGCAGGACATCATGGGACGTGTGCAGGACCGCAGTAGGAGTGTGCAGGACATCATGGAACGTGCAGGACCTCAGTAGGAGTGTGCAGGACATCATGGGACGTGCAGGACCGCAGTAGGGATGTGCAGGACATCATGGGACGTGCAGGACCGCAGTAGGGGTGTGCAGGATGTCATGGAATGTGTGCAGGACCTCAGTAGGAGTGTGCAGGACATCATGGGACGTGCAGGACCTCAGTAGAGTGTGCAGGACATCATGGGAAGTGTACAGGACCGCAGTAGGGGTGTGCAAGATGTCATGAAATGTGTGCACGACCTCAGTAGGAGTGTGCAGGACATCATGGGACGTGCAGGACCGCAGTAGGGTGTGCAGGACATCATGGGACGTGCAGGACCGCAGTAGGAGTGTGCAGGACATCATGGGACGTGTGCAGGACCTCAGTAGGAGTGTGCAGGACATCATGGGACGTGTGCAGGACCGCAGTAGGGTGTGCAGGACATCATGGAACGTGTGCAGGACCGCAGTAGGGGTGTGCAGGATGTCAGCGGAATGTGTGCAGGACCTCAGTAGGAGTGTGCAGGACATCATGGGACGTGTGCAGGACCGCAGTAGGGTGTGCAGGACATCATGGAATGTGTGCAGGATCGCAGTAGGAGTGTGCAGGACATCATGGGACGTGTGCAGGACCGCAGTAGGGGTGCAGGACATCATGGGACGTGTGCAGGACCGCAGTAGGGGTGTGCAGGACATCATGGGACGTGCAGGACCGCAGTAGGGTGTGCAGGATGTCATGAAATGTGTGCAGGACCTCAGTAGGAGTGTGCAGGACATCATGGGACGTGTGCAGGACCGCAGTAGGGGTGTGCAGGACATCATGGGACGTGCAGGACCGCAGTAGGGTGTGCAGGACATCATGGGACGTGCAGGACCTCAGTAGGGATGTGCAGGACATCATGGGACGTGTGCAGGACCGCAGTAGGAGTGTGCAGGACATCATGGGACGTGCAGGACCGCAGTAGGGTGTGCAGGATGTCATGGAATGTGTGCAGGACCTCAGTAGGAGTGTGCAGGACATCATGGACGTGCAGGACCGCAGTAGGGATGTGCAGGACATCATGGGACGTGCAGGACCGCAGTAGGAGTGTGCAGGATGTCATGGAATGTGTGCAGGACCTCAGTAGAGTGTGCAGGACATCATGGGACGTGAGCAGGACCGCAGTAAGGATATGCAGGACATCATGCGACGTGTACAGGATCGCAGTAGGGGTGTGCAGGATGTCATGGAATGTGTGCAGGACCTCAGTAGGGGTGTGCAGGACATCATGGGACGTGCAGGACCGCAGTAGGGGGTGTGCAGGATGTCATGGAATGTGCAGGACCTCAGTAGTGTGCAGGACATCATGGGACGTGCAGGACCGCAGTAGGGGTGTGCAGGATGTCATGGAATGTGTGCAGGACCTCAGTAGGAGTGTGCAGGACATCATGGGACGTGCAGGACCGCAGTAGGAGTGTGCAGGACATCATGGGACGTGCAGGACCGTAGGGGTGTGCAGGATGTCATGGAACGTGCAGGACCTCAGTAGGAGTGTGCAGGACATCATGGGACGTGCAGGACCGCAGTAGGGGTGCAGGACATCATGGGACGTGCAGGACCGCAGTAGGGGTGTGCAGGATGTCATGGAATGTGTGCAGGACCTCAGTAGGGATGTGCAGGACATCATGGACGTGTGCAGGACCGCAGTAGGGGTGTGCAGGACATCATGGGACGTGTGCAGGACCGCAGTAGGAGTGTGCAGGACATCATGGGACGTGTGCAGGACCTCAGTAGGGGTGCAGGACATCATGGGACGTGCAGGACCGCAGTAGGGGTGTGCAGGACATCATGGGACGTGTGCAGGACCGCAGTAGGAGTGTGCAGGATGTCATGGAATGTGTGCAGGACCTCAGTAGGAGTGTGCAGGACATCATGGGACGTGCAGGACCGCAGTAGGGAGTGTGCAGGACATCATGGGACGTGGGCAGGACCGCAGTAGGGATGTGCAGGATGTCATGGGACGTGTGCAGGACCTCAGTAGG
This sequence comes from Aplectana chamaeleonis, assembly GCA_029168955.1. Lineage (NCBI taxonomy): Eukaryota > Metazoa > Nematoda > Chromadorea > Rhabditida > Cosmocercidae > Aplectana > Aplectana chamaeleonis. The sequence goes on from JAPDOI010001999.1 coordinate 3,760, forward strand.
AGTGTGCAGGACATCATGGGACGTGTGCAGGACCGCAGTAGGGATGTGCAGGACATCATGGGACGTGCAGGACCGCAGTAGGGATGTGCAGGACATCATGGGACGTGCAGGACCGCAGTAGAGTGTGCAGGATGTCATGGATGTGCAGGACCTCAGTAGAGTGTGCAGGACATCATGGGACGTGCAGGACCGCAGTAGGAGGTGCAGGACATCATGGGACGTGTGCAGCACCGCAGTAGGGGTGTGCAGGATGTCATGGAATGTGCGCAGGACCTCAATAGGAGTGTGCAGGACATCATGGAACGTGTGCAGGACCCCAGTATGGACGTGCAGGACATCATGGGACGTGTGCACGACCGCAGTAGGGGTGTGCAGGATGTCATGGAATGTGTGCAGGAGCTGAGTAGGAGTGTGCAGGACATCATGGGACGTGCAGGACCGCAGTAGGAGATGCAGGACATCATGGACGTGTGCAGGACCGCAGTAGGGGTGTGCAGGATGTCATGTAATGTGTGCAGGACCTCAGTAGGAGTGTGCAGGACATCATGGGACGTGTGCAGGACCGCAGTAGGGATGTGCAGGACATCATGGGACGTGCAGGACCGCAGTAGGGGTGTGCAGGATGTCATGGAATGTGCAGGACCTCAGTAGGAGGTGCAGGACATCATGGGACGTGTGCAGGACCGCAGTAGGGGTGTGCAGGACATCATGGGACGTGCAGGACCGCAGTAGGAGGTGCAGGATGTCATGGAATGTGTGCAGGACCTCAGTAGGAGTGTGCAGGACATCATGGGACGTGCAGGACCGCAGTAGGGGTGTGCAGGACATCATGGGACGTGCAGGACCGCAGTAGGAGTGTGCAGGACATCATGGGACGTGTGCAGGACCGCAGTAGGGATGTGCAGGACATCATGGGACGTGCAGGACCGCAGTAGGGTGTGCAGGACATCATGGAATGTGTGCAGGACCGCTGTAGGGGTGTGCAGGATGTCTTGGAATGTGTGCAGGACATCAGTAGGAGTGTGCAGGACATCATGGGACGTGTGCAGGACCGCAGTAGGGATGTGCAGGCCATCATGGGACGTGGGGAGAACATCATGGGACGTGTACAGGACCCCACTAAGGATGTGCAGGACATCATGGGACGTGTGCAGGACCGCAGTAGGGTGTGCAGGACATCATGGAACGTGTGCAGGACCTCAGTAGGAGTGTGCAGGACATCATGGGACGTGCAGGACCTCAGTAGGGATGTGCAGGACATCATGGGACGTGCAGGACCGCAGTAGGAGTGTGCAGGATGTCATGAAATATGTGCAGGACCTCAGTAGTAGTGTGCAGGACATCATGGGACGTGTGCAGGACCGCAGTAGAGATGTGCAGGACATCATGGGACGTGTGCAGGACCGCAGTAGGGGTGTGCAGGATGTCATGTAATGTGTGCAGGACCTCAGTAGAGTGTGCAGGACATCATGGGACGTGTGCAGGACCCGTAGAGGTGTGCAGGACATATGTGCAGGACCTCAGTAGGGTGTGCAGACATCATGGACGTGTGCAGGACCGCAGTAGGAGTGCAGGACATCATGGGACGTATGCAGCACCCCAGTAGGGATGTGCAGGAAATCATGGGACGTGTGCAGGACCTCAGTAGGGATGTGCAGGACATCATGGGACGTGTGCAGGACCGCAGTAGAGCTGTGCAGGACATCATGGGACGTGAGCAGGACCGCAGTAAGGATGTGCAGGATGCCATGGAATGTGTGTAGGACCCCAGTAGGGATGTGCAGGGCATCATGGGACGTGTTCAGGGCCGCAGTAGGGATGTCAAGACAACATGTGACGTGTGCAGGACCTCAGAAGGGATGTGCAGGACGTCATGGAATGTGTGCATGACCTTAGTGGGGATGTGCAGGACGTCATGGGACGTGTGCATTACCGCTGTAGGAGTGTGCAGGACATCACGGGACGTTTGCAGGACCTCAGTAGGGATGTGCAGGATGTCATGGAATGTGTGCAGAACCTCAGTAGGAGTGTGCAGGACATCATAGGACGTGTGCAGGACCTCAGTAGGGATGTGCAGGACATCATGGGGCGTGTGCAGGACCTCAGTAGGGGTGAGCAGGATGTCATGGAATGTGGGCAGGACCTCAGTAGGAGTGTGCAGGACATCATGAGACGTGTGCAGGATCGCAGTAGGGGTGGGCAGGACATCATGGGACGTGCAGGACCGCAGTAGGGATGTGCAGGACATCATGGACGTGCAGGACCGCAGTAGGGATGTGCAGGACATCATGGCACGTGTGCAGGACCTCAGTAGGGATGTGCAGGACATCATGGGACGTATGCAGGACCGCAGTAGAGATGTGCAGGACATCATGGGACGTGTGCAGGACCGCAGTAGGGGTGTGCAGGATGTCATGGAATGTGTGCAGGACCTCAGTAGGGATGTGCAGGACATCATGGGACGTGCAGGACCGCAGTAGGGATGTGCAGGACATCATGGGACGTGTGCAGGACCGCAGTAGTGTGCAGGATGTCATGAAATGTGTGCAGGACCGCAGTAGGGGTGTGCAGGACATCATGGGACGTGTGCAGGACCGCAGTAGGGATGTGCAGGACATCATGGGACGTGTGCAGGACCGCAGTAGGGGTGTGCAGGATGTCTTGGAATGTGTGCAGGACATCAGTAGGAGTGTGCAGGACATCATGGGACGTGTGCAGGACCCCACTGTGGATGTGCAGGACATCATGGGACGTGTGCAGGACCGCAGTAGGGATGTGCAGGACATCATGGGACGTGGGCAGGACCGCAGTAGGAGTGTGCAGGATGTCATGGAATGTGTGCAAGACCTCAGTAGGAGTTTGCAGGACATCATGGGACGTGCAGGAACCAGTAGGGATGTGCAGTACATCATGGGACGTGTGCAGTACCTCAGTAGGAGTGTGCAGGACATCATGGGACGTGTGTAGGACCTCAGTAGGAGTGTTCAGGACATCATGGGACGTGTGCAGGACCTCAGTAGGGAGTGCAGGACATCATGGGACGTGCAGGACCTCAGTAGGGATGTGCAGGACATCATGGGACGTGTGTAGGACCGCAGTAGGGGTGTGCAGGACATCATGGGACGTGTGCAGGACCGAAGTACGGGTGTGCAAGATGTCATAGAATGTGTGCAGGACCTCAGTAGGAGTGTGCAGGACATCGTGGGACGTATGCAGGACCCCAGCAGGGATGTGCAGGACATCATGGAACTAGTGCAGGACTGCAGTAGGGGTGTACAGGATGTCATGGTATGTGTGCAGTACCTCGGCAGGAGTGAGCAGGACATCATGGGACGTGTGCAGAACCGCAGTAGAGGTGTGCACGACTTCATGGGACGTATGCAGGACCCCAGTAGGGATGTGCAGGACATCATGGGACGTGCAGAACCGCAGTAGAAGTGTGCAGGACATCATGGAACGTGCGCAGGATCCCAGTAGGGTTGTGCAGGACATCATGGGACGTGCAGGACCGCAGTAGGGGTGTGCAGGACATCATGGGACGTGTGCAGGACCGCAGTAGGAGTGTGCAGGATGTCATGGAATGTGGGCAGGATCTCAGTAAGAGTGTGCAGGACGGCATGGGGGGTGGGCAGGTCGCCAGTAGGGATGTGCAGGACATCATGGGACGTGCAGGACCGCAGTAGGAGTGTGCAGGATGTCATGAAATGTGGGCAGGACCTCAGTAGGAATGTGCAGGACATTGGACGTGTGCAGGACCGCAGTAGGGATGTGCGAGACATCATGGGACGTGTGCAAGACCGCAGTAGGGGTGTGCAAGATGTCATGGAATGTGGCAGGACCTCAGTAGGGATGTGCAGGACATTGGACGTGTGCAGGACCTCAGTAGGGATGTGCAGGACATCATGGAACGTACGCAGGACCCCAGTGGGGGTGGCCAGGATGTCATGGAATGTGTGCAGGACCTCAGTAGGAGTGTGCAGGACATCATGAGACGTGGGCAGGACCCCAGTAGGGGTGTGCAGGACATCATAGGACGTGGGCAGGACCGCAGTAGGGATGTGCAGGACATCATGGGACGTGCAGGACCCCAGTAGGGGTGAGCAGGACATCATGGGACGTGTGCAGGACCGCAGTAGGGGTGTGGAGGACATCATGGAACGTGCAGGACCGCAGTAGGGGTGTGCAGGACATCATGGGACGTGTGCAGGACCGCAGTAGGAGTGTGCGGGATGTCATGAAATGTGTGCAGGACCTCAGTAGGAGTGTGCAGGACATGATGGGACGTGGGCAGGACCCCAGTAGGGATGTGCAGGACATCATGGGACGTGTGCAGGACTGCGGTAGGGGTGTGCAGGATGTCATGGGATGTGTGCAGGACCGCAATAGGGGTGTGCCGGACATAATGGGACGTATGCAGGACCGCAGTAGGGATGTGCAGGTCATCATGGGACGTGTGCAGGACCGCAGCAGGAGTGTGCAGGATGTCATGGAATGTGTTCAGGACCTCAGTGGTAGTGTTCAGGACATCATGGGACGTGTGCAGGACCGCAGTAGGGATGTGCAGGAGATCATGGGACGTGCAGGACCGCAGTAGGGGTGTGCAGGATGTCATGAAATGTGTGCAGGACCTCAGTAGGAGTGTGCAGGACATCATGGGACGTGGGCAGGACCTCAGTAGGATGTGCAGTACATCATTGGACGTGTGCAGGACCGCAGTAGGGGTGTTCAGAACATCATGAAACGTGTGTAGGATCCCAGTAGGGGTGTGCAGGGTATTATGGAACGTGTGCAGGATCTCAGTAGGGGTGTGCAGGACATCATGGAGCTTGTGCAGGACCCCAGTAGGAGTGTGCAGTACATCGTGGGACGTGTGCAGGACCGCGGTGGGAGTGTGCGGGATGTCATGAAATGTGAGCAGGACCCCAGTAGGGATGTGCAGGACATCATGAGAAGTGTGCAGGACCTCAGTAGGGTTGTGCAGGACATCATGGGACGGGTGCAGGACCTCAGTAGGGGTGAGCAGGATGTCATGGAATGTGTGCAGGACCTCAGTAGTAGTGTGCAGGACATCATAGGACGTGTGCAGGACCTCAGTAGGGATGTGCAGGACATCATGGGACGTGTGCAGGACCGAAGTAGAGCTGTGCAGGACATCATGGGGCGTGTGCAGAAGCGCAGTAGACGTGTGCAGGACATCATGGAGCGAGTGCAGGACCGCAGTAGGGAAATGCAGACCATTATGGGTCGTGTGCAGGACCGCAGTAGGAGTGTGCAGGACATCATGGGACGTGCAGGACCGCAGTAGGAGTGTGCAGGATGTCATGAAATGTGTGCAGGACCTCAGTAGGAGTGTGCAGGACATCATGGACGTGTGCAGGACCCCAGTAGGGATGTGCAGGACATCATGGGACGTGCAAGACCGCAGTAGGAGTGTGCAGGATGTCATGGAATGTGTGCAGGACCTCAGTAGGAGTGTGCAGGACATCATGGGACGTGTGCAGGACCGCAGTAGGGATGTGAAGGACATCATGGGACGTGCAGGACCGCAGTAGGAGTGTGTGGGATGTCATGAAATGTGTGCAGGACCGCAGTAGGGGTGTTCAGGACATCATGGGACATGGGCAGGACCCCAGTAGGGATGTGCAGGACATCATGGGACGTGTGCAGGACCGCAGTAAGTGTGTGCGGGATGTCATGAAATGTGTGCAGGACCTCAGTAGGAGTGTGCAGGACATCATGGGACGTGGGCAGGACCTCAGTAGGGATGTGCAGGACATCATGGGACGTGTGCAGGGTCTCAGTAGGGATGTGCAGGACATCATGGGACGTGTGCAAGACCGCAGTAGGAGTGTGCGGGATGTCATGAAATGTGTGCAGGACCTCAGTAGGAGTGTGCAGGACATCATGGGACGTGGGCAGGACCCCAGTAGGGATGTGAAGGTCATCATGGGACGTGTACAGGACCGCAGTAGGAGTGTGTGGGATGTCATGAAATGTGTGCAGGACCTCAGTAGTAGTGTGCAGGACATCATGGGACGTGGGCAGGACCCCAGTAGGGATGTGCAGGACATCATGGGACGTGTGCAGGACCGCAGTAGGGGTGTGCAGGATGTCATGTAATGTGTGCAGGACCTCAGTAGTAGTGTGCGGGACATCATGGGACGTATGCAGCACCCCAGTAGGGATGTGCAGGAAATCATGGGACGTGTGCAGGACCTCAGTAGGGATGTGCAGGACATCATGGGTCGTGTGCAGGACCGCAGTAGAGCTGTGCAGGACATCATGGGACGTGAGCAGGACCTCAGTAGGGGTGTGCAGGACATCATGGGACGTATGCAGGACCGCAGTAGGGGTGTGCAGGACATCATGGGACGTGTGCAGGACCGCGGTGGGAGTGTGCGGGATGTCATGAAATGTGTGCAGGACCTCAGTAGGAGTGTGCAGGACATCATGGGACGTGGGCAGGACCCCAGTAGGGATGTGCAGGACATCATGGAACGTGTGCAGGACCGCAGTAGGAGTGTGTGGGATGTCATGAAATGTGTGCAGGACCTCAGTAGTAGTGTGCAGGACTTCATGGGACGTGTGCAGGACCGCACTAGAGATGTGCAGGACATCATGGGACGTGTGCAGGACCGCAGTAGGGGTGTGCAGGACATCATGGGACGTGGGCAGGACCCCAGTAGGGATGTGCAGGACATCATGGGACGTGTGCAGGATCGCAGTAGGAGTGTGCAGGACATCATGGGACGTGTGCAGGACCTCAGTAGGGGTGTGCAGGACATCATGGAGCTTGTGCAGGACCGCAGTAGGGGTGTGCAGGACATCATGGGACGTGTGCAAGACCGCAGTAGGAGTGTGCGGGATGTCATGAAATGTGTGCAGGACCTCAGTAGGAGTGTGCAGGACATCATGGGACGTGGGCAGGACACCAATAGGGATGTACAGGTCATCATGGGACGTGTGCAGGACCGCAGTAGGGATGTGCAGGACATCATGGGACGTGTGCAGGATCTCAGTAGGGATGTGCAGGACATCATGGGACGTGTGCAGGACCGCACTAGGGGTGTGCAGGACATCATGAGACGTGTGCAGGATCTCAGTAGGGATGTGCAGGACATCATGGGACGTGTGCAGGGCCGCAGTAGGGGTGTGCAGGACATCATGAGACGTGTGCAGGACCGCAGTAGGAGTGTGCGGGATGTCATGAAATGTGTGCAGGACCTCAGTAGTAGTGTGTAGGACATCATGGGACGTGGGCAGGACCCCAGTAGGGATGTGCAGGACATCATGGGACGTGTGCAGGACCGCAGTAAGTGTGTGCGGGATGTCATGAAATGTAGGCAGGACCTCAGTAGGAGTGTGCAGGACATCATGGGACGTGTGCAAGACCGCAGTAGGAGTGTGCGGGATGTCATGAAATGTGTGCAGGACCTCAGTAGGAGTGTGCAGGACATCATGGGACGTGTGCAGGACCGCAGTAGGGGTGTGCAGGACATCATGGGACGTGGGCAGGACCCCAGTAGGGATGTGCAGGACATCATGGGACGTGTGCAGGATCGCAGTAGGAGTGTGCAGGACATCATGGGACGTGTGCAGGATCTCAGTAGGGATGTGCAGGACATCATGGGACGTGTGCAGGACCGCAGTAGGGGTGTGCAGGACATCATGGGACGTGTGCAAGACCGCAGTAGGAGTGTGCGGGATGTCATGAAATGTGTGCAGGACCTCAGTAGGTATGTGCAGGACATCATGGGACGTGTGCAGGACCGCAGTAGGGGTGTGCAGGACATCATGGGACGTGTGCAGGATCTCAGTAGGGATGTGCAGGACATCATGGGACGTGGGCAGGACACTAGTAGGGATGTGCAGGTCATCATGGGACGTGTGCAGGACCGCAGTAGGGATGTGCAGGACATCATGGGACGTGTGCAGGATCTCAGTAGGGATGTGCAGGACATCATGGGACGTGTGCAGGACCGCAGTAGGGGTGTGCAGGACATCATGAGACGTGTGCAGGATCTCAGTAGGGATGTGCAGGACATCATGGGACGTGTGCAGGGCCGCAGTAGGGGTGTGCAGGACATCATGGGACGTGTGCAGGACCGCAGTAGGAGTGTGCGGGATGTCATGAAATGTGTGCAGGACCTCAGTAGTAGTGTGTAGGACATCATGGGACGTGGGCAGGACCCCAGTAGGGATGTGCAGGACATCATGGGACGTGTGCAGGACCGCAGTAAGTGTGTGCGGGATGTCATGAAATGTGTGCAGGACCTCAGTAGGAGTGTGCAGGACATCATGGGACGTGGGCAGGACCCCAGTAGGGATGTGCAGGACATCATGGGACGTGTGCAGGACCGCAGTAGGAGTGTGTGGGATGTCATGAAATGTGTGCAGGACCTCAGTAGTAGTGTGCAGGACATCATGGGACGTGTGCAGGACCGCACTAGAGATGTGCAGGACATCATGGGACGTGTGCAGGACCGCAGTAGGAGTGTGCAGGATGTCATGTAATGTGTGCAGGACCTCAGTAGGGATAAGCAAGACATCATGGGACGTGTGCAGGACCGCAGTATGGGTGTGCAGGATGTCATGCAGTGTGAGCAGGATTTTGGTGGTAGTGTGCAGGACATTATGGGACGTGCGTAAGACAGTAGGGATGTGCAGGACATCATGGGACGTGTGCAGGACCGCAGTAGGAGTGTGTGGGATGTCATGAAATGTGTGCAGGACCTCAGTAGTAGTGTGCAGGACATCATGGGACGTGTGCAGGATCTCAGTAGGGATGTGCAGGGCATCATGGGACGTGTGCAGGACCGCAGTAGGAGTGTGCAGGATGTCATGGAATGTCGGCAGGGCCTCAGTAGGGATAAGCAAGACATCATGGGACGTGTGCAGGACCGCAGTATGGGTGTGCAGGATGTCATGCAGTGTGAGCAGGATTTCGGTGGTAGTGTGCAGGACATTATGGGACGTGCGCAAGACAGTAGGGGTGTGCAGGATGTCATAGAATGTGTGCAGGACATCATGAGACGTGTGCAGGACATCATGGGGCGTGTGCAGGGACTCAGTTTAATGTCCATGACACCTTATGCAAGTTATGCCTCCGAGTTAGAAGTCTGGGCCGGAACAGAAGAGCGACATCTGCAAGAACCGGTGAAATTTGGCTAGAGCGACTGATCCTGCAGAATTGTGTTCTTTTGAAACTCATTTCTTCATTTTTTCGACTTTTAAATTCGAAAAGTATATGCATTGTGTTCTGTCTCGAGGAAGCCGCGATGCAGCTACATATTACCTTGCTATCATCGCAGCGGAGCGGTTCTTTCTCCATTTCTATCGTCCATCACTGGGTGAGGGATCGTCGCGACGCTGCTTGACAGGTAAAATTGCGCGGAAAAACGAGGGAGAATGGCTATTGATCGCGCAATTTTTCCCGCCAAGCAGCGTCGCGGCGATCCCTCATCCAGTGACTGACGATACCTCTATGTTCTCTCAAAAACATCAACTTGACTTTTATAATAAAGCTATCATAACAGCATCGCGGCTCCTCCCTCCAGAGATACACGATATTGTATAAGGGAAACTCTCGAAAAAATTTGTGAAATTTCTGAAAGTTGGGCTCCGCAGAAAAGGTTAGGGATTTGGCATTGTTCTTAAATGTCGTGAAATTGTTTAATTGGATTTGGCTCTAAACTGGACTTTTAAGTGTAGTGAAATTATTGAATTGATTTGGGTGATGATGGTATTTGTAGACATCGTAATCATTAAAATATAGTGAGATTGCTGCTAATGGATTTGGCACTCTCTCTATCAATTATCAGAGTCAAATCACGTGTCAGAAGTATTTCTCTTGATAGTCTTCGTGCCCTCAACGCTTTCACGGTTCACATTGTATGGGAACGTTTTTGTTGCTGGACTTATTCTTTTTCTGATTTGATCCAGGTCACGCTCGACTCAAAACTCCTTCTGACGCGTGATTTGACTCTGATGATCGATAGGGTGCGTGTCAAATCCATTCGCAGCAATCTCACTATATTTTAATGATTACGATGTCTACAAATACCATGATCACCCAAATCAAGTCAATAATTTCTTTACACTTAAAAAGTCCAGTTTAGAGCCAAATCCAATAAAACAATTTCACGATTTAAGAACAATGCCAAATTCCTAACCTTTTCTGCTGAGTCCGAATTTCAGAAATATTTCCATAGAATTGATAAGAGAACACTGATTGGAAGCGATTTCAAGCATCCGATTGGAAGGTTTTCTTCATTTTTATACAAAAAAATTTGAGGGCAAAGTCTAAAAGATAAAGCCAACGGATTTTCTATGAGCTTTTTCTTCAATAAAGTTTTCTTCTCTACATCATTGTTGCACCTAACCCCAGGAAGATCACTACATGCCATCCATATTCTTTGATAAGTAAGCCCCTGCGCACATACTGGGCGCGAAACAGGAATAACTCCATCGACAGTGTTCATGCTCTCCAGAAGTGAGGAACATATTTGTTTGTAAATTGAAAACCCAATTAGACAGAGTTAGACAATAGAAAAACTCGAGAATCTAAGAGGAAAAAGAAGTTGGAGAAAAAATAGAAAATTTTGAAAAGCCTATAACTAACCAGTGTTCAGAGCATATCGAATAATTCTTTATGGGATCAAACATCGGGTTTATAATGTCGAAGTCTCCGTGCTACTTTTATCTCCGGCCATGACCGATTGCTCCGATGCTTGCTCCGCCCCGAGTCATTCGAGTCAGAGAGGCTATACATTTTTAGTGCCCAGATTGTAACAACAGGGATTCTATAATTAGAAGTTAGGGACCGAAACATCAGTTATTGAAGCCGCATTCTTACCCTTCACTATTCTTATTTTTTGGAAAGGGATGCCTTGTCGAATTAATCATTCAAAAAGTGAACAGACCATAAAAAGGGGCAGAAAATGATTTCATGCCGCCAAACTATTTAGCAGAAATTAACCGCCACCAAATGACTTCGCTGATTACTGTGTATCACAGTATACAGTGTTACTGTGACCATCCTTCAAAGCAGTAACGCAACATAACGTTACAAAAGTGAATGAATACCAGGATCAAAAAAATGGACACACCACGAACATGTGAGAGAAAACCGTCGGGAGCTAAGCGCGAAATCGATAAAAGGGATCAGACGCTCATTTTTGAAACGATAGCTGGACCCTTCTGTAATATGTTCGAAGCTTGACCGGAGCATGTTCGCTCGCCACAGTTTTGCAACGCTCATCGACTTTGTGAGGAAGCAGCGGTCGAAGCGTGATCGTGAGCTGTGCACGCCGATATAACGCGTCGGAAACATGTGGAGGGTATTTAATGCTGTTAGCATGGTGTTTCAAAAGTTCTGAGTATCCACGAAATTGTGGCTGCCCCCTGTCCCCCAATGTGGCAGCTACTTAAAGGCAGCATACACGCTCGTCAACGTGATTGAGATAACTACGGAAATAGAATGGTATGGCCCAGATTACAACTCCTACGCATTTTGAAGTGTCAAAAACGACCCACAAAGTCGGTACATGAGTTAGAAGTTGGCCCCGCCCTGTATTTTCACGCCCCCTGTATTTGCCATTTTCCTGCAACGCAAGGTTGCTGGGTCATATTCGCCGTTCGTACTGTTGGTAGATTGTATAACAAGTGAACCACACACGTCACTGACGGCGAAGATGGCCCAACAACCCTGCGTTGGAGGAAAAGGACAATTACAGGGGGCGTGAAAACACAGGGCGGGGCAAACTTCTAACTCATGTAGCGGCGTTGTGGGTCATTTTTGACACTTCAAAATGCGTAGGCATTATGTTGTAAGCCATACGGCTCGATCCACATTTTTATCCCAACCACGTTTACGAGCGTGTATGCTGTCTTTAAGCCAATCTCCGATTTTCATGTGGGCGCAATCTAGGGTGCTGAACACCAGTATGCGGTCCAGGACTCTGAGGATTACTGTTGGCTACGGTAGGCGCCATGACGGTTTTTTTTCGAAATTTTAAGGTTTACTGTAGGTTACGGTATGTAACATGCCATTTAGGAGGCATAACCTACCTTCATAATTCTAAAATCGACGAATCGGCATAGAATTCGCATTCGGCACCCCGAATTACCTCCGCATAGAATTTGCGAGTCTAATCCGAGGCTTTGGCCAAACTACCGCATAACCATCGTAGTCTACCGCAAGCTATCGAAAATCGATAAGCTTCATCAGATTCGCGTTGAGCACTCCAAATAACCATCAAAGAAACGATTTGAGCTACGATTTGAGCGTAGCGTTCTGGAAAACGTCAAAAGTCGCGTTTTGCCTTCAAATCTCCCTCTCGATGAGAAGCTTTGGACGAACTTAGTCGAAAATTGACAAATAAACCTCAGAATCGTGATCAGCACCCCAAATAACCCCTTCCCCCCACCCACCACCACCTCTAGGAGAATCTTGAGTGAAATCTGGAATACTTTTCTTTGACGCTTTGTGAACCCCTAATTCATTTACGTAAACGCTCAACCGAAAATCGGCATATGTGGGAAATGGTATCACTTCGTGGAAACTCCGGAAAAGGGATTTTACCCAAGCTTTGTCCAAGGGGGGTTGTTAGGAATGCTGAACTCGATTGACCGTTTTCGAATTCTCGAAAGATTAGTATGCGATTTTGGATGGTAAAAGAGGTACGCGAAACAGGGTAAAATGCCTATTACATTTTTGCAAAGTTACTAGGCAGCTGTGAAGGGCTCTTTCGGGCCCTACGTTCAGAGTCGCTCTAGAAAAGTATATTTTATTTGGGGTGGCAACTTTGGCTAAGAGCAGATACATACCTTTTAATGTTCCCCGTCTTGAAGGTAGTTCACAATAGAAACAGTCTCGTAGTTGCTTCGGAAATCGAAGTTCCGGGGTGATATTGACCTTGGTTTCAGACTGTCGAATATTATTCGAATATTCGAATAGGTTTCGACTACTCGAATAGTTTGGACGACTTTTCGAATGTATTAATTTATTCGGGAATTCCGAAAAAGCCTTATTCGAATGTATTCATTTATTCGGGAGTTTTGAAAACGCCTTATTCGAATGTATTCATTCATTTGGAATTTTTCAAAAGGCATTATTCGAATGTATTCATTTATTCGGAATTTTTGAAAAGGCCGTATTCGAATTATTCATTTATTCGAAAACACAGGTCGAATGCCAATGTATAGTCGCCATCGCCATCGACTACGTACGGGGCCGGCACCGGCTGGCAGCAAGCACTGCGCCGATCAATCAGCTCAGCAGACGGGGGGAGAGGGGTCGGCCGTCGCTGAAATCCAACACTCGTCCGAGGGCGGCACATGCGACGGCCGCCTGCCAAGCACGCCGGCCGCGTGGGCCGCCATTTTCATTCGGGCATGCTTTACATTTACCATTGACCGATTAACCGTTTTAGCGGTTTGACCTTTTTTTCAGTAAATTTCTAATTACCGATTCGTCCAATAGATCTTCGAATTTGCTGAAGTTTTTACCGACAAAATTCGATCACAATTGCTCGATATTTATCCCATTCCTTCCCATCTAAATGTTGGGTCTCCCATGACGTGTTGTAAACGTTGTTGTGTGCATTCCGCCTTATTTTTTCTCACGAGAAAAAGTTTTGAGGGAAAAGTTATGAGTTGAAAAGTTACGAGATCCGTAGGTATAATAATATTTATCTGCTATAAAGTGCCGGGTTCGTTCGGTACACTAAAAACGTGACTCGTTTTCGTGTTCAGCGCGCCAATTTACCCCACCCCAGAAGTTCGCGCAGACATTTCCTTTTTTTTCTCCAAGGAACTGCTATTCTTTCACATATTTCTCGGGCAGCTGATTTAGTGTTTTTGTGAGCACCTGGGCTGGGATCGCTCGGAAAAACTTACTCGCTACATGGGAAGTTTTCGCAACCAGGTCTGGCCCTTTCCATGTTGGAAGTTTTGGAGCTGTATCCGATAGTGAGAAGGTCAAGGGCGCCGCTCTGGTGTTTTCGGCCACGAATTTTATTCACTCACTCACTCATCCCGTTAGCTGGCGGCTGGCGGAGCAGGATGACCTCTCAACCAGTACACTGCTGTAGGTGCCATAGGAGCTCTTGTGGCCTGAACGATACGCTTCCATTCAGTACGGTTCGCAGCAATTAATCTAGCATTAAGGACACTGCACCGTTGGGACTTCAGATCCGCCTCGACTTGCTTCAACCACGTCTTTTTCGGGGCTGCTCTTTCAACCTTCCACAGTGCAGGGCGCTCTCTCCATAACAATCTGCGCGGAAGTCGGTTTGTTTCCATTCTGCATACGTGTCCGAACCATCGCAGCCTTCTCGTTCGAATTTGTTCTTCGACCGTGGGCTGATGGTCGCAAGTATCTCGGATAACGTCATTCCGTAATCGATCTCTTAAAGTTATCCCGAGGATTTGCCGCAAACACCGCGTTTGGAAGACCTCCAGCCTGCTGTGATCCGACTTCAGCAACGTCCACGACTCTGACCCGTACAGTAGAATTGGCACCAGGGGTGTGCGTTAATGAAAATTTTTTTTTCGTGAACCGTTAATCGTTAATTTTGAAAAAAAAACCGCGTTAATCCGTTAATGCGTTAACACGTTAATTTTGCATTTCGTTAACAATTCTGAAAACATTACCTGACCACCACGAAAATCGATAAATAACCAGGAGTCCCAAAAAAAACATGAAACACGTTCCATACCAAATACCGCACTCCGTACACTCCAAACTTGGAAATCATCTTCATGGATTATTAATACTATCAGCCAGAACAATAAACGAATACTCTTCAAGAATAGGAATCCTGACATGCAAAAAAGCTTAGATGGATGGAACATTAACGAAATAAAAATTAACGTGATTTCGGGACTTTTTCGTTAACCGTTAATCGTTAATTTTTGAAAAAAAACGCGTTAACCCGTTAATGCGTTAACACGTTAACGTTATTAACGCACAGCCCTGATTGGCACTATGAGCGCGCGAAACATCCGGATCTTTGTCTTGATTGAAACATTACCCTTCTTCCATAAACACCAGCCCAGCGAAGCGAAAGCAGCCGACGCCTGCCCGATCCTGCACAGTATCTCCGATGTAGCCACTACCTTACGCTCTTGCACCACCGATCCAAGGTACTTGAACTTCTTGACTTGTTGAAGCTTAGCTCCCTCGAAGAACACAGAAGCACGTGAACCGTCCGACGTCATGACTTTAGTCTTCTCCTTATTAATCCGCAGCCCATACGATTCCGCGATTTGTGCCATATCATTCAACAAAAGCGTGGCTTCCATGTCAGTATCGGTGAACACTGCGCTGTCGTCCGCAAACATCAAATCCGTGACAAAATCGTTATCGCCAAATTGGACCCCTCTTCTAATTCCAAAGGTCTTTCTCATAATAGCATCGACCACGGTATTAAAGAGAGCGGCGAAATCACATCTCCCTGCCGGACGCCTGCATCGACTCTGAATTCTTCGGATAGCTTGTTTCCGACGCGGACACAGCTAGTCGAGCCTCTATAAATTTCCTGCAGAAGCTTCACCATTTTTCCTGGCATGTGTTCGCATTCCTTCGATCTCCATAAGGCGGGCCAGTGCACGCAATCGAATGCCGACTTGAAGTCTATGAAGGTGATAACGACGCGCTTTCCACAGCGAATCCTGTCCTCCATAACTTGACGAAGTGCGAAAATTTGATCGCTGCATCCTCGACCTGGACGAAAACCTGCTTGTTCTTCGCGACAGGTACTCTCCCGATGGCGTTGAAGTCTGGACTGGATAGTTCTCCTGAAGACTTTACCAACAATCGACAACAGGCTGATCCCGCGATAGTTTTTACAGTCTCTGGCATCGCCCTTCTTATGGATAGGCACGACAATAGCTTTTTTCTAGGTAGATGGCACGCTCTCTGTTCGCCATATGCGCGTGATTAACTGATGCAACTGACGCAGTAGAACATCTCCTCCTGCCTTGATGACCTCAGCAGTGACATTGTCAACACCGGACGCCTTTCCATTCTTTAGCGACTTGATTGCCGCCTTCACTTCTTCCGCAGTGGGTTCCAAGTCAAGCGCTGTCTCCTCTGGTACCTCAACTAGTAGCGCTTGGGCTAGTGGACCTTGTGGCGCATCGTGAGTATAGAGTTCACTGAAGAACTGCCTCCATCGCAACAGACGCTCATCTGCTGATCGCACAAAAGACCCATCCGTATTCCTGATGGAATCGCTCATGGGTTTGGTCTTCTTTCTGAGACGGTTGAGTGTTCCAACTGCCTCCTCCACTTCGTCTGCTACCTTATTCCAGTACGACTCCCGCTCTTCCTTCAACTTTCGACGAAGCTGCTGACACAATTGCCGATACCGTCCAAAGTCCGTTAGTTTCACTCGCTTCCGTTCGTCCACGAGACGGAGAGAATCGTCCGATATCCAAGGCTGCGTTCGCCGGCGCATAACAGGGCAGAGAGGCTCTGCGCATTCAAGAGCGACTTCAACTGTCTGCTTCTCATGCTCGTCCACAGACAAGGCATCTTCCAGAACCGCGAACCGATTCGACAGCGCGAGTTGAAATGTTTCTTTTGTTCCTGGCGCCATCAAGCGTGACCAGTCTAGTTTTTTTCTAGGGGGCTCCTCACGCCTAGGTCGTCGTAAGCGAAGCTGCATTACTGCACGTAAGAGATAATGGTCGGTTCCACAATCATGCCCTCTCATGGCTCGAACATCTTTCAGTGATGACCTAAAACGTGAGTTTATCAGCACGTAGTCCAAGGTGGCCACATCTCGTCCAGTTGGATTCCTCCATGTTAACTGATGCTTCCTGGGGTGCCGGAATCGACTGTTACCGATGGCAATCTCGTTGAACGCAGCGAACAAAAGTAGGCGTAGTCCATTATCGTTTATTTATTACGAATTTTATACCTAGGATACATATTTGTACGTTTTAAATTTTGTATGGAACGTTCCCTTATTTACCCCAAGAGGTTGGAACTCCTGGGTATGCGAAAGTTCGACGTGAACTCGAAGTTTTTCGGATTCCCTAATATCGGATGCAAGTCTGAAATTTCTAAATGATTCCATACTCAGCAGAAAATTTTCTGGTGGTTCACTCCCGAATTACGAGAGGTTTACTTCCAATTATAAGTAAATGCTGGTTTTTACCACAGAATTCCTCCTAGGTGCTGATCCGACAGAAAATCTGCCAGATTACTGATAAATTAGGGAAATTGTCCCCGTGAATGTCCCGAATTTTCATGTAATCCTCCAGAATACTTCCGTTTTCCAGCGGAAAGGTGTTTTTCCAAGAAGTGGCACTAAATTTCTAGTAAAACGCAAAAATCTGCCAGAATCTACGTGGACGTCATCGCGAACGCGCCGAGCGCCGAGAAAAGTGTGGTAAACCCAACCGGGAGTGCGCCGAGCG
Organism: Aplectana chamaeleonis; assembly: GCA_029168955.1. Classification (NCBI taxonomy): domain Eukaryota; kingdom Metazoa; phylum Nematoda; class Chromadorea; order Rhabditida; family Cosmocercidae; genus Aplectana; species Aplectana chamaeleonis. The sequence goes on from JAPDOI010001999.1 coordinate 21,190, forward strand.
CCGAGAAAAGTGTGTTGGACCCAACTGAGAGTGAGCAGAACGCCGGAATACGTGCGCTGGACACAAGGCGAAGTGAGCAGATCGCCGAGAAAAATGTGTTGGACCCAACTAAGAGTGAACAAAGCGCCGGAACAAGTGGACGGGACCCGACTGAGAGTGCACCAAGCGCCGAGAGAAGTGAGCGGGACCCAACTGGGAATGAGCAGAACGCCGGAGTATGTGCGCGGGGCACAAGTCGGAGTGAGCAGATCGCCGAGAGAAGTATGTTGGACCCAACTAAGAGTGCGCCGAGCATCGAGAAAAGTGGGCGTGACCTAACTGGGAGTGAGCAGAGCGCCGGAAAAGTGGACGGGACTCCACTGGGAGTGAGCAGAGCGCCGACAAAGGCAGGCGGGACTCAAGTGGGAGCGCGCAGATAGCCGAGAAAAGTATGCGGGACCCAACTGGAATAAGCGCCAAGCGACGGAGTAGGTGTGCGGAACCAAGTCGGAGTGAGTAGATCGCCGGGAAAAAAAGTGCGGGACCGAACTGGGAGTGCGCACAGCGCCAGGGTACGTGTGCGGGACCCAAGTGGGAGTGCGTCAGGCGCCGGAGTAGGTGTGTGGTACCCAAGCTGGAATGCGCAGAGCGCCGCAAAAAGTAGGTGGGACCCATCTGGGAGTCCTCAGAGCGCCGATAAAAGTTAATGGGACCCAACTGGGAATGCGCCAAACGCCGGAGTAAGTGTGCGGGACCCAAGCGGGAGTGAGCAGATCGTTTGGGAAAGTGTGCGGGACCCAACTGGGAGTGCGCAGAGCGCCAGAGTACGTATGCGGGACCCGATTGGGAGTGCGGCTAGCGCCGGGTAACGTGTACGGGGCCCAATATGGGAGTGCGTCGAACGCCCGGAAAAGCTAGCGGGACCCAATTTGGAATAAGCTGGACCTCCATGGGAGGCTCTTTCATCATAGGGAAGTTGCAGGGCCTCGAAGGATTGGTGTAGGGTTGTATAAAAAGAGAAATGGATCTTGAAGGGGTTAGCCGTAAATTCATCGGGTAAGCGAGTGCGGTTCTGGGTCAGCAGAATGCTGCACGTGTAAATAGTCAGAAAATCGTAGCTGCTTCCGGCACACGGCGCATCGAGGGAGGTTTTAAATGATATAAATAATTCAAATAATATAAATAGTTGATGGCCATCCGCTGCGGCTAGGTATGCCTACAGCACTTTCAAGTACGCTCAGCAATGGAATTGTAAGTTTTGGTGATCCGAATGTCTTTTCTCTTAGCATTCCACGTTACTAACCGATCGTATTTACCAGGACACTAGAGTTCACATTTCACCTTGTGTGAAGCCTGAATAGTGTGACAAAACAGGTGCGCTTGCACTGTAGCGCGCATTGTCACGGAAACTTGCCTAGCGTATATTTGAGGAGAGGCTGTTCAAGACTAAGTCGTCAACTTTAACCTTTTTCTTGCAAACATTGCCTCCATAATGCCTTATCAATCATATCAAGAATGAAGGTTCCGATGGCTGGCCGATTATGTTTCATTCAGCATCTTCGCTTTTCCTGAGCAGGTTAGTAAATACGTGTTCACCCTAGTCGCTTCGACTGCAAGTCGAGGCGACTCGCGATGCTGCTACGATTTCAGAACGCAGCAGTATTGCGTATGCATACCGCTCCTTGGGCGGGATCCAATTGAAATGCGCAGAGCGCCGAGGAAGGTGGGCGGGACCCAACTTGGAGTTGCCAGAACGTCGGGAAAAGTGGACTGAACCCAACTAGGTTTGCCGCAGTATGCCTAAAGATGAGTAGGACCCAACTGGCAATGGGCAGAGCGCCAGGGAATGTGGGTGGTCAGATCTGCCGTCACAGGGAAAAAATTCAACAAGCGTTTCTTTTAGTCCTTGCTTGAAATTAATCTCAAATGCGTTTCATCGACGTTCACCTCGCAAGAGTAACGCCTACCGAGCACATTGTGGTGCAAAGTGCACCTGATTTGGTTTTAAACTGCAAAAGCGCCAACCCGCGATTCCGAAATCAACGCTCTGAGAAGACTTTGGGAAATGGTTTTTTCCATTGAAAAGAGCATAAAAAGTTGGAGTAAACACCCAAAATGGTCCGGAATGATTCACAACTTTTCGAGAAAATTGAAGAGCCCGCCAAGTTATTTATGATGTTAATCTCCTTTTTTTCAGTTGGCGTTCACGATCTTGTTGGTATACTTAAAATCGAGCTAGGGAGCTCATTTTTGGGCAGGAGGCTGGAATTGGATGCAGGTCGCTCCTATTCAAATTTCGAGTTAAAAGCTCAATTTTAGCGGAACCTCAAAATTGAAGTCGAAGGAAGGCGAAAACATGTGAGCATGTTTATATAAACCACCTGACGTTCACCTATTCTTGAAAATGAACTAATGAAAATCAACACAGTTACTGATAGGCTTCCGCCCAAGAGTGTGCCCTAATCGAGATGGTTTTGGTTTTATGCTGTACGAATACGACGAGACCTTGGAAGTATTAATCGGAACGCCGTATGGTGTGAGTAGGATTCCAGAAGTGGATGCCGTAGAAGGCGTACGGAAACACGGTTAGAGTGGCATGACGCCGTAGAAAGTGTGTGGGAGTGCGCAGGACGCCGTAGAAAGTGTGTAGGACCCAAGTGGGAGTGACCAAATTCTTGGTATGATATGTGCAGAAACTTAACGAAATTCAATGAAACGGCACTTAACGGAACGACTTTCAAACTAATTAAATGTAAATCGGAAATGGAAAGTTACCAAGGTCTCTCTACCTAAGTTTGGTGAGCCGCCCTTGAAATCAAGATAAGATTCTCTGATTTCAACTTCTCTCGAAATGCGCCACACAATCAAGTTTTTTGAGGATCATTAATCTTTTTTGTATGCCTTTTGAGTCTGTGCGACGCCTCTCGTCGGTAAGCAGACCGGCGTTATAAAGTGCTTTTACCCATCTACACAAACTAGTTAGCAATTCACCGTTACCAGTCGCCGCATTCATGAGACTGCGAGAGGGCGAAGGGTGGCGTAACCTACCCGCGTCCGGCGTCTGGCAACCAATATTGCACCTCCCAGTCAAAACTTCAACTCAGACAGTCCACCTTCGTCACCCGTTGGAGCAGAGGCAGGCGCGAGTTGCCAACCGCAGCAACGGAGAGAATACCGCTTAAGAGGCTGTTGTCTCTAAGCCGCGTTATCAATGCATTCCGACTGGCATAGTTTACCCGGTCCTAAATGGATGGGTGAATCAGTTGAGCGCGCGCTGCCTGCCAGGGAACCGTGGATCAATATCTGAAACGTGAGATCGACGTAGCAGTCAGTAACCCCCCCCCTCTCCGTCCACCCGCTAGGTTGCTAGGAACACTGCCGTTTACCTGCCAGGTAGCCGGCAGCCCCCCTGTCTACGCGCCGGGTGGGTACGTTGAGTAGACTTTGAATCTTCCCGGTAGACTCCCTTGGATTCATGAATACGGCCACAGAAGGGGGACAAGGCTTGACTGCTAATGGACAGAGTAAATGTATACCATTGAAAAGATAAGATGAACAAGTTCCTAATGACTTTCATGTGCTTTTTATTAAAGGGGAAACTGAAAACAGAATGGTCAGCATGGGGGAAAACAGATCATCAATTGGAAATCGGAATATCTGCTTACGCCTTGTTGCAATGAGGCAAGTGATCATGGCGCACTCGAGAAATCTTTATTATTGCAGTGACTATGAGAGGCGAAAATTTTTTAATGAGCATCGCGCGGCGACAGAAAAGAAGAAGGATTAGGAAAGAAAGGCTTACACAACGAGGATGCTGTTTGATGCCTTGGAAAGTGATCAGTGATTCGGATTTCCTCTCCTGTACAGAAGATTAGAAATCGAACTCAAGCCATTCATACTGCACGCGTCGAAAGCATACCACAGTATTCAATTTCGTGTTCCGTACCCAATTAGACATTGCAGATCAAAATCGAAGCGTAACTCAGATTGTGCGTCCTGAATAACTGCCACTGAACAGAAATCTAAGGGAGTCAGCAAAACTGAACTTTATCACGATTTTTCAGATGGAAAATATCTTAATAGAATGCTTCTAAAATACAGAAAAGTTTGGCAAAAACACTTCTATTTCTAAACAGCCTAAACAGGTCCACTAACGAATAACGGTGCTCGACACTTTCTATACATGTGCTTTCATGGATACAAAATCAAAAGGTGATTTTGTACCCTGGGAAATACATATATAGTAAGTGCCGAGAGCCGTTGTTCGTCAGTGAGTGATCAGGCTGTTTAGAAATAAACTTGTTTTTGCCAATTTTTTTCTGTACTTTAAAAGCATTCTATTAAGACATTTCCGAACTGAAAAATTGTGATAATGTTCAGTTTTGCTGACTCCCCTAGATTTCTGTACAGTGCAGCTATTCAGGACGCAAAATCTGATTTCCGCGTCGATTTTGAACTACAACTCTGCCAGCGCGTAGCTAGATGCCTCACGCGGAGATCGGAGATGACCAGGGTTTCGGAGGCAACTAGTCTAATTCTATCAAAAAGGGGTCTTCGAAGCAAAATAGGTTTGGTTGGCGTCAGAAACGTTCCAACAAAAAGGAACAATAGGTAATTTGAATGAGGAGAGTCTACAAAAAGTGAACAATATTTTCTGAGACTAATTTTTTTTGCCGATACTTCTTAACAGCAAAAACAAACCGTTGCGGTGTTCTACACGGAAGCACTCTGTGGTTCCGAAAATGGTCTAGATTACGCGAGAACCGTTTAAATGTATGTGCATGTGAACCTAATACTTACCATCAGAATAGAAGATGATGCCAAAAACACAGACGGACGGTTAGCTCCAGTTGCTACGAGAAGCGAAACCGAAGTGCAGCATTTAATGAGAGTATTTTCTTATAATCTCGTCAAAATTGAAGTCCATTGTTGGAAACCATTTAAATCTTCTTCGTGAAATACCACAACGGTTTGTTTTTGCTGTTAAGAAGTATCGGTCAAGAAAATCAGTCTCAGAAATTATTGTGCACTTTTTGTAGACTCTCCTCATTCAACTTACCTATTGTTCCCTTTTTGTTGGAACGTTTCTGACGCCAACCAAACCTCTTTTGCTTGGAAAACTCTTTTTTGGTAGAATATTGTTCATTTTTTGTAGACTCTCCTCATTCAAATTACCTATTGTTCCTTTTTTTTTGGAACGTTTCTGACGCCAACCAACCCTATTTTGCTTGGAAGACCCCTTTTTGATAGAATCGTTCACTTTTTATTGATATTACGTACTAATATCCCTGAAAAAACTACAATATTTCTCGAATAGCATGTATTGCTATAATAATCAGTGAGCAACAAACTTGTTGCGCACGCTACAAATGAAGCGCTATCAACTTTCCACGACGTTCTGATGACGTCAGAAGCTGCCCTATGCACTTGGCACCACCTTGGCACGACGTCCTGATGACGTCACCAGATGCTTTATGCACATGGCACGACCTTGGCACGACGTCCTGATGACGTAATCAGATGCCCTATGTACTTTACATGACATCCTGATGACGTCATCAGATGCCCTATGTACTTTACATGAGATCCTGATGACGTCATCAGATGCCCTATGTACTTTACATGACACCCTGATGACGTCATCAGGTTCCCTATGTACTTTACATGACACCCTGATGACGTCATCAGATGCCCTATGTACTTTACATGACATCCTGATGACGTCATCAGATGCCCCATGGACTTTACATCACACCCTGATGACGTCATCACATGCCCTATGTGCTCTACAAGACACCCTGATGACGTCATCAGGTTTCCTATGTACTTTACATGACACTCTGATGACGTCATCAGATGCCCTGTGTACTTTTCATGACACCCTGATGACGTCATCAGATGCCCTATGTACTTTACATGACACCTTGATGACGTCATCAGATGCCCTATATACTTTACATGACATCCTGATGACGTCATCATATGCCCTATGTACTTTACATGACACCCTGATGACGTCATCAGATGCCCTATGTACTTTAGATGACACCCTGATGACGTCATCAGATGCCCTATGTACTTTACATGACACCCTGATGACGTCATCAGATGCCCTATGTACTTTACATGACACCCTGATGACGTCATCAGGTTCCCTATGTACTTTACATGACACCCTGATGACGTCATCAGATGCCCTGTGTACTTTACATGACACCCTGATGACGTCATCAGATGCCCTATGTACTTTACATGACACCTTGATAACGTCATCAGATGCCCTATGTACTTTACATGACACCCTGATGACGTCATCAGATGCCCTATGTGCTTTACAAGACACCCTGATGACGTCATCAGGTTCCCTATGTACTTTACATGACACTCTGATGACGTCATCAGATGCCCTGTGTACTTTACATGACACCCTGATGACGTCATCAGATGCCCTATGTACTTTACATGACACCTTGATGACGTCATCAGATGCCCTATGTATTAGGTCTAGAAGTTAATTTTCGCGTTTTTTTACGCTTTTTACACTATTGAAAACTGGACATACTTAAACAAAATTTTTATTCAAAATAATTTCCGTCATTAATAACAACCATTTCCCAGAGTTTGGGTAACTTATGGATTCCATCATAATAAAATTTTTCTGGTTTGGCCTCCACCCATTCATCCAGCCATTTTTGACATCTTGACGATCTTGAAAGCGCTGCTCCACTGAAGACCGTGCGCCATTGACCGGAAAAGGTGATAATCCGACAGGGCGATGTCTGCAGAGTCCGGCGGCTGCGGTAACACTTCCCATTTGAACTCTTTTAGCGTATCGTTTACCGTTCGAGCAACATGAGGTCGAGCGTTATCATGAAGCAATATGACTTTTTCGTGTCGACTCGCCCATTCTGGTCTCTTTGCTTCGATTTCATGCCGCAATTGCGCTAGTTGATGTTGATAGCGATTCGCAGTAACTGTTTCGCCAGGTTGAAGAAGTTCATAGTACAGTATACCGCGTTGATTCCCACCATATGCACAGTAAGACCTTCTTCCCGTGGATGTTTGGTTTGCGGTCGAAGTTGTTGTTTCACCAGGACTAACCCACGATTTTCTTCGCTTCGGATTGTCGTAGTACACCCACTTTTCATCGCCAGTTATGATGCGGTGTAAAAAGACTTTCTTTGGAATCGGTCCAACAAGATTTGTGAAGTTGTTTTTCTCTGCTCTTTGTTGCGTTCTGAGAGCTCATGGGGATCCATTTTCCTTCCTTTTGAATCTTCACCATTGCCTTCAATCGAATAGAAATTGCTTTTTGGGTGACGCCGAGAGATGCCGCGAGCTGTTCTTGCGTTTGAGCCGAATCTTGATCCAACAAAGCCTGAAGTTCTTCGTCTTCGAACTTTTTGGCTGTCCTGGTCGATCTTTTGTCCTTAACGTCAAAAATCACCCGATTTTGAAACGCTGAAACCATTCTTGGCAGGTTCTTATGGATGGAGCAGCATCCCCGTAAGCTTGGGCAAGCATTTGGTGCGCGTCAGTGGCTTTCTTCTTGAGATGAAAAAGGAAAAGGAGAGCTTCCGCAAATGGCGTTTTTCCGGCACAAAAGTTGACATATTCTGAAACTAAAATAATACTTTTTATAAGGTACGTGAAGCAAGTTATATATCAATAGAAAGCTGATAATACAGTGAGCATTATAACATAAAATTCGTTATATAAAAATAATTTTATTTTTACAAAATATCAATAACAACAAAAAAACGCGGAAATTAACTTCTAGACCTAATACTTTACATGACATCCTGATGACGTCATCATATGCCCTATGTACTTTACATGACACCCTGATGACGTCATCAGATGCCCTATGTACTTTAGATGACACCCTGATGACGTCATCAGATGCCCTATGTACTTTACATGACACCCTGATGACGTCATCAGATGCCCTATGTACTTTGCATGACACCCTGATGACGTCATCAGGTTCCCTATGTACTTTACATGACACCCTGATGACGTCATCAGATGCCCTGTGTACTTTACATGACATCCTGATGACGTCCTCAGATGCCCTATGTGCTTTACATGACACCCTGGTGAGATGACGTCATCAGATGCCCTATGTGCTTTACAAAACACCCTGATGACGCCATCAGATGCCCTATGTACTTTAAATGACATCCTGATGACGTCATCAGATGCCGTATGTACTTTACATGACACCATGATGACGTCATCAGATGCCCTATGTACTTTACATGACACCCTGATGACGTCATCAGATGCCCTATGTACTTTGCATGACACCCTGATGACGTCATCAGGTTCCCTATGTACTTTACATGACACCCTGATGACGTCATCAGATGCCCTGTGTACTTTACATGACACCCTGATGACGTCATCAGATGCCCTATGTACTTTACATGACACCTTGATGACGTCATCGGATGCCCTATGTACTTTACATGACACCCTGATGACGTCATCAGATGCCCTATGTACTTTGCATGACACCCTGATGACGTCATCAGATGCCCTATGTACTTTACATGACACCCTGATGACGTCATCAGATGCCCTATGTACTTTACAAGACATCCTGATGACGTCATCAGGTTCCCTATGTACTTTACATGACACCCTGATGACGTCATCAGATGCCCTATGTTTTTTACATGACACCCTGATGACGTCATCAGATGCCCTATGTACTTTACATGACATCCTGATGACGTCATCAGGTTCACTATGTACTTTACATGACACCCTGATGACGTCATCAGATGCCCTATGTACTTTACATGACACCCTGATGACGTCATCAGATGCCCTATGTGCTTTACAAGACACCCTGATGACGTCATCAGGTTCCCTATGTACTTCACATGACACCCTGATGACGTCATCAGATACCCTATGTATTTTAGATGACACCCTGATGACGTCATCAGATGCCCCATGTACTTTACATGACACCCTGGTGAGATGACGTCATCAGATGCCCTATGTGCTTTACAAAACACCCTGATGACGCCATCAGATGCCCTATGTACTTTACATGACATCCTGATGACGTCATCAGATGCCGTATGTACTTTACATGACACCATGATGACGTCATCAGATGCCCTATGTACTTTACATGACACCCTGATGACGTCATCAGATGCCCTATGTACTTTGCATGACACCCTGATGACGTCATCATATGCCCTATGTACTTTACATGACACCCTGATGACGTCATCATATGCCCTATGTACTTTACATGACACCCTGATGACGTCATCAGATGCCCGATGTACTTTACATGACACCCTGATGACGTCATCAGGTTCCCTATGTACTTTACATGACACCCTGATGACGTCATCAGATGCCCTATGTACTTTACATGACACCCTGATGACGTCATCAGATGCCCTCTGTACTTTACATGACATCCTGATGACGTCATCAGAAAGTAACAAACTTGTTAGTCCCTTCCCCTGTCCCTTCCCATCGAAAAGTGCAGCCTACAACGTGTTTTAGCGATTTGATCTACCAACTGATAATATCACTTGATATGATAAGCAGTAAGAAGTAAAGTAGTTAATGTGAAACAGTAAGTAACAAACTTGTTATTCACTTTCCCTGTCCCTTCCCATCGAAAAGTGCAGCCTACAACGTGTATTAGCGATTTGGTCTACCAACTGATTATATCACTTGATATGATAAGCAGTAAGAAGTAAAGTAGTTAATGTGAAACAGTAAGTAACAAACTTGTTATTCACTTTCCCTGTCCCTTCCCATCGAAAAGTGCAGCCTACAACGTGCTTTAGCGATATGATCTACCAACTGATAATATCACTTGATATGATAAGCAGTAAGAAGTAAAGTAGTTAATGTGAAACAGTAAGCAACAAACTTGTTATTCACTTCCCCTGTCCCTTCCCGTCGAAAAGTGCAGCCTACAACGTGTATTAGCGATTTGGTCTACCAACTGATAATATCACTTGATATGATAAGCAGTAAGAAGTAAAGTAGTTAATGTGAAACAGTATGTAACAAACTTTTTAGTCACTTCCCCTGTCCCTTCCCATCGAAAAGTACAGCCTATAACGTGTTTTAGCGATTTGATCTACCAACTGATAATATGACTTGATATGATAAGCAGTAAGAAGTAAAGTAGTTAATGTGAAACAGTAAGCAACAAACTTGTTATTCACTTCCCCTGTCCCTTCCAGTCGAAAAGTGCAGCCTACAACGTGTTTTAGCGATAAGATCTACCAACTGATAATATCACTTGATATGATAAGCAGTAAGAAGTAAAGTAGTTAATGTGAAGCAGTAAGTACTCTTTGTCTACCTACTCATCAGCCTGTCCACATACCAACTTACCTGCGTCCCCAACTGATCGCAGTGCCTGCTACTAAGGGTGCGTGATGCCAGGAACGAGGAACGAGGAACGAGGAACGAGGAACGAGGAACGTGAGACGCGTTGCAGGCGCACAACACGAATTTTAGCTGCTTCCGCCGATATAACTTTGTTATTTTTGAATCGGTTTGGCTCAAATTTTGTCAGCGGGTGTCTTCTGGACTCTCTCACATATATCCAGAAGGAAATCTCTAGAAATTTGTTTTACAGGTTTTATTAACTACTTTACCAAAATCGAAGTGGTCACAAGTCCCGACCAAAACCAAACCTCTCCCGCCGCTTCGCGGCGGGAGCGATTTTGACCCGAGATTTTACGTAGATTACGGAAAGTTTAGCCTCAGTTGGTGAAATTTTAGCTACAGCGCCCGCATATTCTACGCGAGTTCTCGTTACAGCCCTCGGTCGATCGACCCACCCAGTCTTGATCCGTACTAGAAAAGCGATCCCAGCTGCTATCGACACCATTGCCATTTCTTCCCCACGTCCTGCAGCATCCCCATGGTCAAAATTATCCTCACCGTGGTCTCCCAGAGAGCGACACTAGGTCACCCTCCGCGGTCAGTCACAGAGTGTCGAGTAATCACTCAGTGAGATGACTGGACCAACATTGTTCGAACGGTATCCCTGCGTTCCGCGTAGCCAGCGCGGGCATAAGATTGCATTCAACACAGGCTGTCGCTAAATCCGTAGATTCCTGCTACAAAATTATAGCGAGAATATACGGGTTTAGCGACAGAGAGATCAATGTATCAAATTTAGCCTTCGTTTTTACGTAGAATACGCGTAGAATTTGCACCCTTGTACCGTCGACACAAGAATATGCGGGTTCTAGTTACGTAACTAAAACTCGTAGATTCTCGCTACATGGAATGGGGCGGCGTTACAGGCCGCGCCCTCGGAGGCATCTAGCTACGCGTTGGCAGAGAAGGTCGGAGTTGATGCGAAGCGCCTAAGTTTACCACTTTACTATCCCAAATCAGAATCGCTCCCTTTACTATCTCTTGACGCGGGCTGAACGCTAGCCATTATTGCAAAGTTTATTCTTCATTGATTGTTAGATTGATCTGTTTGTTTCGTTATTTGATCCTTTTTTACAAAGGATAAATAGGATAAATGTATGCGCTGCTTGTTCTGACTTCATGCGCTAGAGTTTCCCATGAAGGCAGTGGTCGCGCTCGAATATGCTCGTCTTCTTTTCCGCTCTGAACCCTTTTCTGGGTATAGAGTAGTAGAACCTATAGGAAAAAATCGCGAAAAAATAGCTGTTCTGGGCCAAATTCGAAGCCTGAACTCTCTTGTCTTTTGTTGGTGGACGAGTCCACCCCATATCATCGGCATCGATGATCTCTAATATCGAAAACATCAGCTGGCTTGAAATTGAATTTCAATCATTGAGCTTTCTGATTTATGTACACATCTAGTCAAAAATATTGGTTGAAGTGCTAGCTTTCATTGTTCAACTGTTTTATTAGGTAAATTTGCACCTGTTTCTTCCTCTGAGTGTCGATGATTTTTGAATGCTTGGCATGAGACTGTGATCTTTCTGTGCACGTGTGCATAGTTTTTGAGCTGTATTATATCTGAGCTGATTTTTGTAGTTTTTTCGATAACGTTTTTCATCGTGACCACTGCCTTTGATTTGCCTAAATTCTGCCAAATTACGACACTTGGAAGTTTTCGACTAATTTCTGCCCCATAGAGATGCTCAATGCTGTGTTTTTTCGCCAAAACTTCGGAAAGGGTTTATCGAGGGCTCTTGACACGAACATCGGGCGATTTTTCGCTAACAGGAGGTATAGTGGTTGTCCCAGGGGTAAATCAGAAATTGCGAAACACGCTATTGCGAAAACTGCCTCTAAGGCTCGTGATTCGATACTGAGGGTGGTAGTAAACCACCTCTATCAGATGAGCTGATATTATTATGATAAGGTGACCTGAAGACCTTTCGCTCAGGTTTCAGGTCATCTTGATTTCTTATTGATTTATATTTATATTCATGAGCTGGTCCCTGTAACTCAGTTTTTTTCTTGTTAGTACTCTTACCTTATTCATTGAAATCATTGTTGTGTTCATGCATGCGAATAGGAGGATGTTTGAAGAGTTTGAGTACCAAATGTGCTAATGATTTCAGAAAATCATTTTCCGATGTTAGGCGTACTTTTATATTTTTTTGCAATCATTAATTTGGTCATCATAATGATTCTGAACAGAGCGGACGAAAATCGCGTTGGATGAGTGACGAGTTAGCAGTGATATTACCATGGTTTTCCAATATTTGCCTTATTTTTGAGAACCAGTGTGATTTTTAAAAGAACTTTTGTCACGTAGCGTCGCTGCTTGAAAGTGATACCATTACCACCCATTAGGCCACTCGGACGCTCAACGTTATCGTGCTGAAGTGGCTTGAATTGCTCAGAATCATTCATCATGCGTACACTGTTTCGCCCATGTAACAGAACACCCGCTGTTGCAGGCGCTGCTTTCAAATGTTATCTGGCTTAGACGAACAGTCACTTAGTGGAACTTGAGAATGTTATAGGGCATACCGAAGAATTCCTCAGGCTTAGTGCATAGTTCCCGCCACGCGCGACCGCGACAGTGCATATCAGCAATATAGATTTTCGGTCGATATAGATGACAAGCATTGTGTCGTGTCGCTCGTCGCGGGAAGTATGCGCTAGGCCTCACACACCCTTCGAGTTTCAGTTTCGAGTGCAAACTTTTCGAATGGGGAATTTATTTACAATTCCGGGGTATTAAGTCAAACCAACGCTATTTTTTTCGGAGCAAAAACATGTAGATTGCAAACCCGTACCTTTTCCTTGCCATCAGAAGATCTTCAATAACGTTGTAACCAGGACGACAAGAATGTGTTCTGCAGCATTTTCGAAGGGCAAAATTTATGCAGGATGTTTGTATTTGAACATTTACCGCTATAAATTTTTTTACCTTACAATCGTTTTAAGATTTGTAATGCATCGGCTCTAACAATGTTGAGGAGACATGGAAAATCATAATTAATTCCCACGTCACCCCGATCACGTCTTCTGAAGCCCTACTAAATTTCCACGTCACCCCGATCACGTCTTCGGAAGCCCTACTGAATTTCCACGTCACCCCGATAACGTCTTCTGAAGCCCTTCTAAATTTCCACGTCACCCCTATCACGCATTCTGATGCGCTACTGAATTTCCGCGGCACCCCATCACGTCTTCTGGAGCCCTACTAAATTTCCACGTCACCAAGATCACGTCCTCGGAAGCCCTACTGAATTCCCACGTCACCCCGATCACGTCTTCTGAAATGCTACTAAATTCCAACATCACCCCGATCACATCTTCTGATGCCCTACTGAACTTCCGCGGCACCCCCGATCACGTCTTCTGAAGTCCTACTGAATTCCCACTTCATCCCGATCACGTCTTTTGAAGTCCTACTGAAATCCCACGTCACCCCTATCACGTCTTCTGAAGTCCTACTGAATTTCCACGTCACCCCTATCCCTCCATCTGAAGTGCTACTAAATTCCAACGTCACCTCGATCACGCCTTCTTAAGTGCTACTAAATTCCAACGTCACCCCGATCACGTCTTCTGAAGCCCCACTAAATTTCCACGTCACCCCGATCACACCTTCTGAAGTGCTACTAAATTCCCAAGGCACCACGATCACGTCTTCTGAAGTCCTACTAAATTCCCACGTCACCCCGATCACGTCTTCGGAAGCCCTACTGAATTTCCACGTCACCCCCATCACGTCTTCTGAAGCCCTACTAAATTTCTACGTCACCCCGATCACGTCTTCGGAAGCCCTACTGAAATCCCACGTCACCCCGATCACGTCTTCTGAAATGCTACTAAATTCCAACGTCACCCCGATCACCTTCTGATGCCCTACTGAACTTCCACGTTCTATGACGTCCTGCACACTTTCTACGACGTTCTTCACACTCCCACTGGGGTCCTGCACACTTTCCCCGACGCTCCGCACACTTCCATTTGGGTCCTACACACTTTCTATGACGTCCTGCACACTTTCTACGACGTCATCCACACTTCCACTGGGGTTCTGTACACTTTCTATATCGTCCTGCACGCTCCCACTGGTGTCCTGCACGCTTTCGATGACGTCATGCACACTCCTACTGGGGTCCCGCACACTGTATATGACATACTGTGCACTCCCACTGGAGACCTGCGCACTGCCTATGACGTCCTGCACACTCCCACTGGGGTCCTGCACACTTTTTCTGACATTCTGTGCATTCACACTGGGGTCTCGCACACTTTCTATGACGTCATGCACACTCCCACGGGGTTCTGTACACTTTCTATGACGTCCTGCACACTCCCATTTGGGTTTTGCACACTCCCACTGCGGTCCTGCACACTTTCCATGACGTTCTGCGCATTCACACTGGGGTCTTGCACACTATCTATGACGTCATGCACACTCCCACGGGGTCCTGTACACTTTCTATGACGTCCTGCACACTCCCATTTGGGCTCTGCACACCCCACTGGGTCCGCACACTTTCCTGAGGTCCTGCACACTTTCCCCTACGTTCCGCACTCTTCCATTTGGGTCCTACACACTTTCTATGACGTCCTGCACACTTTCTACGACGTTCTTCACACTCCCACTGGGGTCCTGCATACTTTCTATGACGTCCTGCACACTCCCATTTGGGTCCTGCACACACCCACTGGGGTCCTGCACACTGTATATGACATACTGTGCACTCCCACTGGAGACCTGCGCACTGCCTATGACGTCCTGCACACTCCCACTGGGGTCCTGCACACTTTTTCTGACATTCTGTGCATTCACACTGGGGTCTTGCACACTTTCTATGACGTCATGCACACTCCCACGGGGTTCTGTACACTTTCTATGACGTCCTGCACACTCCCATTTGGGTTTTGCACACTCCCACTGCGGTCCTGCACACTTTCCATGACGTTCTGCGCATTCACACTGGGGTCTTGCACACTATCTATGACGTCATGCACACTCCCACGGGGTCCTGTACACTTTCTATGACGTCCTGCACACTCCCATTTGGGTTCTGCACCCTCCCACTGAGGTCCTGCACACTTTCCCCTACGTTCCGCACTCTTCCATTTGGGTCCTACACACTTTCTATGACGTCCTGCACACTTTCTACGACGTTCTTCACACTCCCACTGGGGTCCTGCATACTTTCTATGACGTCCTGCACACTCCCATTTGGGTCCTGCACACACCCACTGGGGTCCTGCACACTGTCTACGACGTTCTGCACACTCCCACTGCGATCCTGCACACTTTCTACGACGTCCTGCACGCTCCCACTGGTGTCCTGCACACTTTTTATGACGTCATGCACACTCCTACTGGGGTCCCGCACACTGTATATGACATACTGTACACTCCCACTGGAGACTTGCGCACTGTCTATGACGTCATGCACACTCCCACGGGGTCCTGCACACTTTCTACGACGTCATGCACACTCCCACTGGGGTTCTGTACACTTTCTATGACGTCCTGCACGCTCCCACTGGTGTCCTGCACACTTTCTGTGACGTCATGTACACTCCTACTGGGGTCCCGCACACTGTATATGACACACTGTACACTCCCACTGGAGACCTGCGCACTGGCTATGACGTCCTGCACACTCCCACTGGGGTCCTGCACACTTTCTCTGACATTCTGTGCATTCACACTGGGGTCTCGCACACTTTCTATGACGTCATGCACACTCCCACGGGGTTCTGTACACTTTCTATGACGTCCTGCACACTCCCATTTGGGTTCTGCACACTCCCACTGCGGTCCTGCACACTTTCTATGACGTTCTGCGCATTCACACTGGGGTCTTGCACACTTTCTATGACGTCATGCACACTCCCACGGGGTTCTGTACACTTTCTATGACGTCCTGCACACTCCCATTTGGGTTCTGCACACTCAAACTGAGGTCCTGCACACTTTCTCCGACGTTCCGCACACTTCCATTTGGGTCCTACACACTTTCTATGACGTCCTGCACACTTTCTACGACGTTCTTCACACTCCCACTGGGGTCCTACATACTTTCTATGACGTCCTGCACACTCCCATTTGGGTCCTGCACACACCCATTGGGGTCCTGCACACTGTCTACGACGTTCTGCACACTCCCACTGCGATCCTGCATACTTTCACCGACGTCCTGCACGCTCCCACTGGTGTCCTGCACACTTTCTATGACGTCCTGCACACTTTCTACGACGTTCTTCACACTCCCACTGGGGTCCTGCATACTTTCTATGACGTCCTGCACACTCCCATTTGGGTCCTGCACACACCCACTGGGGTCCTGCACACTGTCTACGACGTTCTGCACACTCCCACTGCGATCCTGCACACTGTCTATGACGTCATGCACACTCCCACGGGGTCCTGCACACTTTCTACGACGTCATGCACACTCCTACTGGGGTCCCGCACACTGTATACTGAACACTCCCACTGGAGACTTGCGCACTGTCTATGACGTCATGCACACTCCCACTGGGGTCCTGCATACTTTCTATGACGTCCTGCACACTCCCACTGGGGTTCTGTACACTTTCTATGACGTCCTGCACGCTCCCACTGGTGTCCTGCTCACTTTCTGTGACGTCATGTACACTCCTACTGGGGTCCCGCACACTGTATATGACACACTGTACACTCCCACTGGAGACCTGCGCACTGGCTATGACGTCCTGCACACTCCCACTGGGGTCCTGCACACTTTCTCTGACATTCTGTGCATTCACACTGGGGTCTCGCACACTTTCTATGACGTCATGCACACTCCCACGGGGTTCTGTACACTTTCTATGACGTCCTGCACACTCCCATTTGGGTGTTGCACACTCCCACTGCGGTCCTGCACACTGTCTACGACGTTCTGCACATTCACACTGGGGTCTTGCACACTTTCTATGACGTCATGCACACTCCCACGGGGTTCTGTACACTTTCTATGACGTCCTGCACACTCCCATTTGGGTTCTGCACACTCAAACTGAGGTCCTGCACACTTTCCCGCACGTTCCCCACCCTTCCATTTGGGTCCTCCACCCTTTCTATGACGTCCTGCCCACTTTCTACGACGTTCTTCACACTCCCAGTGGGGTCCTGCATACTTTCTATGACGTCCTGCACACTCCCATTTGGGTCCTGCACACACCCACTGGGGTCCTGCACCTGTCTACGACGTTCTGCACACTCCACTGCGATCCTGCACACTTTCTACGACGTCCTGCACGCTCCCACTGGTGTCCTGCACACTTTCTATGACGTCATGCACACTCCCACTGGGGTTCTGCACACTTTCTATGACGTCCTGCACACTCCCATTTGGGTTCTGCACTCCCACCGGGGTCCTGCACACTTTCTATGACGTCATGCACACACACTGGGGTCCTTGCACACTTTCTATGACGTCCTGCACACTCCCACGGGTCCTGTACACTTTCTATGACGTCCTGCACACTGCACACTCACTGAGGTCCTGCACACTTTCCCCGACGTTCCTGCACACTTCCATTTGGGTCCTGCACACTTTCTATGACGTCCTGCACACTTTCCCGACGTTCCGCACACTTCCATTTGGGTCCGCACACTTTCTATGACGTCCTGCACACTTTCTACGACGTTCTTCACACCCCACTGGGGTCCTGCACACTTTCTATGACGTCCTGCACACTCCCACTGGGTCCTGCACACACCACTGCGGTCCCGCACACTGTATATGACATACTGCACACTCCCACTGGGGTTCTGTACACTTTCTATGACGTCCTGCACGCTCCCACTGGTGTCCTGCACACTTTCTATGACGTCATGCACACTCCCACGGGGTCCTGTACACTTTCTATGACGTCCTGCACACTCCCATTTGGGTTCTGCACCCTCCCACTGAGGTCCTGCACACTTTCCCCTACGTTCCGCACTCTTCCATTTGGGTCCTACACACTTTCTATGACGTCCTGCACACTTTCTACGACGTTCTCCACACTCCCACTGGGGTCCTGCATACTTTCTATGACGTCCTGCACACTCCCATTTGGGTCCTGCACACACCCACTGGGGTCCTGCACACTGTCTACGACGTTCTGCACACTCCCACTGCGATCCTGCACACTGTCTATGACGTCATGCACACTCCCACGGGGTCCTGCACACTTTCTACGACGTCATGCACACTCCTACTGGGGTCCCGCACACTGTATACTGTACACTCCCACTGGAGACTTGCGCACTGTCTATGACGTCATGCACACTCCCACTGGGGTCCTGCATACTTTCTATGACGTCCTGCACACTCCCACTGGTGTCCTGCACACTTTCTATGACGTCATGCACACTCCTACTGGGGTCCCGCACACTGTATATGACATACTGTACACTCCCACTGGAGACCTGCGCACTGTCTATGACGTCCTGCACACTCCCACTGGGGTCCTGCACACTTTCTCTGACATTCTGTGCATTCACACTGGGGTCTCGCACACTTTCTATGACGTCATGCACACTCCCACGGGGTTCTGTACACTTTCTATGACGTCCTGCACACTCCCATTTGGGTTCTGCACACTCAAACTGAGGTCCTGCACACTTTCTCCGACGTTCCGCACACTTCCATTTGGGTCCTACACACTTTCTATGACGTCCTGCACACTTTCTACGACGTTCTTCACACTCCCACTGGGGTCCTGCATACTTTTTATGACGTCCTGCACACTCCCATTTGGGTCCTGCACACACCCACTGGGGTCCTGCACACTGTCTACGACGTTCTGCACACTCCCACTGCGATCCTGCACACTTTCTACGACGTCCTGCACGCTCCCACTGGTGTCCTGCACACTTTCTATGACGTCATGCACACTCCTACTGGGGTCCCGCACACTGTATATGACATACTGTACACTCCCACTGGAGACCTGCGCACTGTCTATGACGTCCTGCACACTCCCACTGGGGTTCTGCACACTTTCTCTGACATTCTGTGCATTCACACTGGGGTCTTGCACACTTTCTATGACGTCCTGCACGCTCCCACTGGTGTCCTGCACACTTTCTGTGACGTCATGCACACTCCCATTTGGGTTCTGCACACTCCCACTGCGGTCCTGCACACTTTCTACGACGTTATGCACACTCCCACTGGGGTTCTGTACACTTTCTATGACGTCCTGCACGCTCCCACTGGTGTCCTGCACACTTTCTATGACGTCATGCACACTCCTACTGGGGTCCCGCACACTGTATATGACATACTGTACACTCCCACTGGAGACCTGCGCACTGTCTATGACGTCCTGCACACTCCCACTGGGGTCCTGCACACTTTCTCTGACATTCTGTGCATTCACACTGGGGTCTTGCACACTTTCTATGACGTCATGCACACCCCCACGGGGTTCTGTACACTTTCTATGACGTCCTGCACACTCCCATTTGGGTTTTGCACACTCCCACTGCGGTCCTGCACACTTTCTATGACGTTCTGCGCATTCACACTGGGGTCTTGCACACTTTCTATGACGTCATGCACACTCCCACGGGGTCCTGTACACTTTCTATGACGTCCTGCACACTCCCATTTGGGTTCTGCACACTCCCACTGAGGTCCTGCTCACTTTCCCCGACGTTCCGCACACTTCCATTCGGGTCCTGCACACTTTCTACGACGTTCTTCACACTCCCACTGGGGTCCTGCATACTTTCTATGACGTCCTGCACACTCCCATTTGGGTCCTGCACACACCCACTGGGGTCCTGCACACTGTCTACGACGTTCTGCACACTCCCACTGCGATCCTGCACACTTTCTACGACGTCCTGCACGCTCCCACTGGTGTCCTGCACACTTTTTATGACGTCATGCACACTCCTACTGGGGTCCCGCACACTGTATATGACATACTGTACACTCCCACTGGAGACTTGCGCACTGTCTATGACGTCATGCACACTCCCACGGGGTCCTGCACACTTTCTACAGCGTCATGCACACTCCCACTGGGGTTCTGTACACTTTCTATGACGTCCTGCACGCTCCCACTGGTGTCCTGCACACTTTCTGTGACGTCATACACACTCCTACTGGGGTCCCGCACACTGTATATGACATACTGTACACTCCCACTGGAGACCTGCGCACTGTCTATGACGTCCTGCACACTCCCACTGGGGTCCTGCACACTTTCTCTGACATTCTGTGCATTCACACTGGGGTCTCGCACACTTTCTATGACGTCATGCACACTCCCACGGGGTTCTGTACACTTTCTATGACGTCCTGCACACTCCCATTTGGGTTCTGCACACTCCCACTGCGGTCCTGCACACTTTCTATGACGTTCTGCGCATTCACACTGGGGTCTTGCACACTTTCTATGACGTCATGCACACTCCCACGGGGTTCTGTACACTTTCTCTGACGTCCTGCACACTCCCATTTGGGTTCTGCACACTCAAACTGAGGTCCTGCACACTTTCTCCGACGTTCCGCACACTTCCATTTGGGTCCTACACACTTTCTATGACGTCCTGCACACTTTCTACGACGTTCTTCACACTCCCACTGGGGTCCTGCATACTTTCTATGACGTCCTGCACACTCCCATTTGGGTCCTGCACACACCCATTGGGGTCCTGCACACTGTCTACGACGTTCTGCACACTCCCACTGCGATCCTGCATACTTTCACCGACGTCCTGCACGCTCCCACTGGTGTCCTGCACGCTTTCTATGACGTCCTGCACACTTTCTACGACGTTCTTCACACTCCCACTGGGGTCCTGCATACTTTCTATGACGTCCTGCACACTCCCATTTGGGTCCTGCACACACCCACTGGTGTCCTGCACACTTTCTATGACGTCATGCACACTCCTACTGGGGTCCCGCACACTGTATATGACATACTGCACACTCCCACTGGGGTTCTGTACACTTTCTATGACGTCCTGCACGCTCCCACTGGTGTCCTGCACACTTTCTATGACGTCATGCACACTCCTACTGGGGTCCTGTACACTTTCTATGACGTCCTGCACACTCCCATTTGGGTTCTGCACCCTCCCACTGAGGTCCTGCACACTTTCCCCTACGTTCCGCACTCTTCCATTTGGGTCCTACACACTTTCTATGACGTCCTGCACACTTTCTATGACGTCATGCACACTCCTACTGGGGTCCTACACACTTTCTATGACGTCCTGCACACACCCATTGGGGTCCTGCACACTGTCTACGACGTTCTGCAATGACGTCCTGCACACTCCCACTGCGGTCCTGCACACTTTCTATGACGTCATGCACACTCCCACGGGGTCCTGTACACTTTCTATGACGTCCTGCACACTCCCATTTGGGTTCTGCACACTCCCACTGAGGTCCTGCACACTTTCCCCGACGTTCCGCACACTTCCATTTGGGTCCTACACACTTTCTATGACGTCCTGCACACTTTCTACGACGTTCTCCACACTCCCACTGGGGTCCTGCATACTTTCTATGACGTCCTGCACACTCCCATTTGGGTCCTGCACACACCCACTGGGGTCCTGCACACTGTCTACGACGTTCTGCACACTCCCACTGCGATCCTGCACACTTTCTACGACGTCCTGCACGCTCCCACTGGTGTCCTGCACACTTTCTATGTCGTCATGCACACTCCTACTGGGGTCCCCCACACTGTATATGACATACTGTACACTCCCACTGGAGACTTGCGCACTGTCTATGACGTCATGCACACTCCCACGGGGTCCTGCACACTTTCTATGACGTCCTGCACGCTCCCACTGGTGTCCTGCACACTTTCTGTGACGTCATACACACTCCTACTGGGGTCCCGCACACTGTATATGACATACTGTACACTCCCACTGGAGACCTGCGCACTGTCTATGACGTCCTGCACACTCCCACTGGGGTCCTGCACACTTTCTCTGACATTCTGTGCATTCACACTGGGGTCTCGCACACTTTCTATGACGTCATGCACACTCCCACGGGGTTCTGTACACTTTCTATGACGTCCTGCACACTCCCATTTGGGTTCTGCACACTCCCACTGAGGTCCTGCACACTTTCCCCGACGTTCCGCACACTTCCATTTGGGTCCTACACACTTTCTATGACGTCCTGCACACTTTCTACGACGTTCTTCACACTCCCACTGGGGTCCTGCATACTTTCTAGGACGTCCTGCACACTCCCATTTGGGTCCTGCACACACTCACTGGGGTCCTGCACACTGTCTACGACGTTCTGCACACTCCCACTGCGATCCTGCACACTTTCTACGACGTCCTGCACGCTCCCACTGGTGTCCTGCACACTTTCTATGACGTCATGCACACTCCTACTGGGGTTCCGCACACTGTATATGACATACTGTACACTCCCACTGGAGACCTGCGCACTTTCTATGACGTCCTGCACACTCCCACTGGGGTTCTGCACACTTTCTCTGACATTCTGTGCATTCGCACTAGGGTCTTGCACACTTTCTATGACGTCATGCACACTCCCACGGGGTTCTGTACACTTTCTATGACGTCCTGCACACTCCCATTTGGGTTCTGCACACTCCCACTGCGGTCCTGCACACTTTCTATGACGTTCTGCGCATTCACACTGGGGTCTTGCACACTTTCTATGACGTCCTGCACACTCCCACGGGTCCTGTACAGTTTCTATGACGTCCTGCACACTCCCATTTGGGTTCTGCACACTCAAACTGAGGTCCTGCACACTTTCTCCGACGTTCCGCACACTTCCATTTGGGTCCTACACACTTTCTATGACGTCCTGCACACTTTCTACGACGTTCTTCACACTCCCACTGGGGTCCTACATACTTTCTATGACGTCCTGCACACTCCCATTTGGGTCCTGCACACACCCATTGGGGTCCTGCACACTGTCTACGACGTTCTGCACACTCCCACTGCGATCCTGCATACTTTCACCGACGTCCTGCACGCTCCCACTGGTGTCCTGCACACTTTCTATGACGTCATGCACACTCCTACTGGGGTTCCGCACACTGTATATGACATACTGTACACTCCCACTGGAGACCTGCGCACTTTCTATGACGTCCTGCACACTCCCACTGGGGTTCTGCACACTTTCTCTGACATTCTGTGCATTCGCACTAGGGTCTTGCACACTTTCTATGACGTCATGCACACTCCCACGGGGTTCTGTACACTTTCTATGACGTCCTGCACACTCCCATTTGGGTTCTGCACACTCCCACTGCGGTCCTGCACACTTTCTATGACGTTCTGCGCATTCACACTGGGGTCTTGCACACTTTCTATGACGTCCTGCACACTCCCACGGGTCCTGTACACTTTCTATGACGTCCTGCACACTCCCATTTGGGTTCTGCACACTCCCACTGAGGTCCTGCACACTTTCCCCGACGTTCCGCACACTTCCATTTGGGTCCTACACACTTTCTATGACGTCCTGCACACTTTGCCCGACGTTCCGCACACTTCTATTTGGGTCCTACACACTTTCTACGACGTTCTTCACACTCCCACTGGGGTCCTGCATACTTTCTATGACGTCCTGCACACTCCCATTTGGGTCCTGCACACACCCACTGGGGTCCTGCACACTGTCTACGACGTTCTGCACACTCCCACTGCGATCCTGCACACTTTCTACGACGTCCTGCACGCTCCCACTGGTGTCCTGCACACTTTCTATGACGTCATGCACACTCCTACTGGGGTCCCGCACACTGTATATGACATACTGTACACTCCCACTGGAGACCTGCGCACTGTCTATGACGTCCTGCACACTCCCACTGGGGTTCTGCACACTTTCTCTGACATTCTGTGCATTCACACTTGGGTCTTGCACACTTTCTATGACGTCATGCACACTCCCACGGGGTTCTGTACACTTTCTATGACGTCCTGCACACTCCCATTTGGGTTCTGCACACTCCCACTGCGGTCCTGCACACTTTCTATGACGTTCTGCGCATTCACACTGGGGTCTTGCACACTTTCTATGACGTCCTGCACACTCCCACGGGTCCTGTACACTTTCTATGACGTCCTGCACACTCCCATTTGGGTTCTGCACACTCCCACTGAGGTCCTGCACACTTTCCCCGACGTTCCGCACACTTCCATTTGGGTCCTACACACTTTCTATGACGTCCTGCACACTTTCCCCGACGTTCCGCACACTTCCATTTGGGTCCTACACACTTTCTATGACGTCCTGCACACTTTCTACGACGTTCTTCACACTCCCACTGGGGTCCTGCATACTTTCTATGACGTCCTGCACACTCCCATTTGGGTACTGCACACACCCACTGGGGTCCTGCACACTGTCTACGACGTTCTGCACACTCCCACTGCGATCCTGCACACTTTCTACGACGTCGTGCACGCTCCCACTGGTGTCCTGCACACTTTCTATGACGTCATGCACACTCCCACGGGGTTCTGTACACTTTCTATGACGTCCTGCACACTCCCATTTGGGTTCTGCACACTCAAACTGAGGTCCTGCACACTTTCTCCGACGTTCCGCGCACTTCCATTTGGGTCCTACACACTTTCTATGACGTCCTGCACACTTTCTACGACGTTCTTCACACTCCCACTGGGGTCCTACATACTTTCTATGACGTCCTGCACACTCCCATTTGGGTCCTGCACACACCCATTGGGGTCCTGCACACTGTCTACGACGTTCTGCACACTCCCACTGCGATCCTGCACACTTTCACCGACGTCCTGCACGCTCCCACTGGTGTCCTGCACACTTTCTATGACGTCATGCACACTCCTACTGGGGTCCCGCACACTGTGTATAACATACTGTACTT
The DNA here is from genome assembly GCA_029168955.1 of Aplectana chamaeleonis. Classification (NCBI taxonomy): domain Eukaryota; kingdom Metazoa; phylum Nematoda; class Chromadorea; order Rhabditida; family Cosmocercidae; genus Aplectana; species Aplectana chamaeleonis. Next base: position 46,504 of record JAPDOI010001999.1, read on the forward strand.
TTCCACTGGAGACCTGCGCACTGTCTATGACGTCCTGCACACTCCCACTGGGGTTCTGCACACTTTCTCTGACATTCTGTGCATTCACACTTGGGTCTTGCACACTTTCTATGACGTCATGCACACTCCCACGGGGTTCTGTACACTTTCTATGACGTCCTGCACACTCCCATTTGGGTTCTGCACACTCCCACTGGGGTCTTGCACACTTTCTATGACGTCCTGCACACTCCCACGGGTCCTGTACAGTTTCTATGACGTCCTGCACACTCCCATTTGGGTTCTGCACACTCCCACTGAGGTCCTGCACACTTTCTCCGACGTTCCGCACACTTCCATTTGGGTCCTACACACTTTCTATGACGTCCTGCACACTTTCTACGACGTTCTTCACACTCCCACTGGGGTCCTGCATACTTTCTATGACGTCCTGCACACTCCCATTTGGGTCCTGCACACACCCACTGGGGTCCTGCACACTGTCTACGACGTTCTGCACACTCCCACTGCGATCCTGCACACTTTCTACGACGTCCTGCACGCTCCCACTGGTGTCCTGCACACTTTCTATGACGTCATGCACACTCCTACTGGGGTCCCGCACACTGTATATGACATACTGTACACTCCCACTGGAGACTTGCGCACTGTCTATGACGTCATGCACACTCCCACGGGGTCCTGCACACTTTCTCTGACATTCTTTGCATTCACACTGGGGTCTTGCACACTTTCTATGACGTCATGCACACTCCCACGGGGTTCTGTACACTTTCTATGACGTCCTGCACACTCCCATTTGGGTTTTGCACACTCCCACTGCGGTCCTGCACACTTTCTATGACGTTCTGCGCATTCACACTGGGGTCTTGCACACTTTCTATGACGTCCTGCACACTCCCACGGGGTCCTGTACACTTTCTATGACGTCCTGCACACTCCCATTTGGGTTCTGCACACTCCCACTGAGGTCCTGCACACTTTCTCCGACGTTCCGCACACTTCCATTTGGGTCCTACACACTTTCTATGACGTCCTGCACACTTTGCCCGACGTTCCGCACACTTCTATTTGGGTCCTACACACTTTCTACGACGTTCTTCACACTCCCACTGGGGTCCTGCATACTTTCTATGACGTCCTGCACACTCCCATTTGGGTCCTGCACACACCCACTGGGGTCCTGCACACTGTCTACGACGTTCTGCACACTCCCACTGCGATCCTGCACACTTTCTACGACGTCCTGCACGCTCCCACTGGTGTCCTGCACACTTTCTATGACGTCATGCACACTCCTACTGGGGTCCCGCACACTGTATATGACATACTGTACACTCCCACTGGAGACCTGCGCACTGTCTATGACGTCCTGCACACTCCCACTGGGGTTCTGCACACTTTCTCTGACATTCTGTGCATTCACACTTGGGTCTTGCACACTTTCTATGACGTCATGCACACTCCCACGGGGTTCTGTACACTTTCTATGACGTCCTGCACACTCCCATTTGGGTTCTGCACACTCCCACTGCGGTCCTGCACACTTTCTATGACGTTCTGCGCATTCACACTGGGGTCTTGCACACTTTCTATGACGTCCTGCACACTCCCACGGGTCCTGTACACTTTCTATGACGTCCTGCACACTCCCATTTGGGTTCTGCACACTCCCACTGAGGTCCTGCACACTTTCCCCGACGTTCCGCACACTTCCATTTGGGTTCTGCACACTCCCACTGAGATCCTGCACACTTTCCCCGACGTTCCGCACACTTCCATTTGGGTCCTACACACTTTCTATGACGTCCTGCACACTTTCTACGACGTTCTTCACACTCCCACTGGGGTCCTGCATACTTTTTATGACGTCCTGCACACTCCCATTTGGGTCCTGCACACACCCACTGGGGTCCTGCACACTGTCTACGACGTTCTGCACACTCCCACTGCGATCCTGCACACTTTCTACGACGTCCTGCACGCTCCCACGGGGTCCTGTACACTTTCTATGACGTCCTGCACACTCCCATTTGGGTTCTGCACACTTTCTATGACGTCATGCACACTCCCACGGGGTTCTGCACACTCAAACTGAGGTCCTGCACACTTTCTCCGACGTTCCGCACACTTCCATTTGGGTCCTACACACTTTCTATGACGTCCTGCACACTTTCTACGACGTTCTTCACACTCCCACTGGGGTCCTACATACTTTCTATGACGTCCTGCACACTCCCATTTGGGTCCTGCACACACCCATTGGGGTCCTGCACACTGTCTACGACGTTCTGCACACTCCCACTGCGATCCTGCACACTTTCACCGACGTCCTGCACGCTCCCACTGGTGTCCTGCGCACTTTCTATGACGTCATGCACACTCCTACTGGGGTCCCGCACACTGTATATGACATACTGTACACTCCCACTGGAGACCTGCGCACTGTCTATGACGTCCTGCACACTCCCACTGGGGTTCTGCACACTTTCTCTGACATTCTGTGCATTCACACTTGGGTCTTGCACACTTTCTATGACGTCATGCACACTCCCACGGGGTTCTGTACACTTTCTATGACGTCCTGCACACTCCCATTTGGGTTCTGCACACTCCCACTGCGGTCCTGCACACTTTCTATGACGTCATGCACACTCCCACGGGGTCCTGTACACTTTCTATGACGTCCTGCACACTCCCATTTGGGTTCTGCACACTCCCACTGAGGTCCTGCACACTTTCCCCGACGTTCCGCACACTTCCATTTGGGTCCTACACACTTTCTATGACGTCCTGCACACTTTCCCCGACGTTCCGCACACTTCCATTTGGGTCCTACACACTTTCTATGACGTCCTGCACACTCCCACTGGGGTCCTGCATACTTTCTATGACGTCCTGCACACTCCCATTCGTGTCCTGCACACACCCACTGGGGTCCTGCACACTGTCTACGACGTTCTGCACATTCCCACTGCGATCCTGCACACTTTCTACGACGTCCTGCACGCTCCCACTGGTGTCCTGCACACTATCTATGACGTCATGCACACTCCTACTGGGGTCCCGCACACTGTATATGACATACTGCACACTCCCACTGGGGTTCTGTACACTTTCTATGACGTCCTGCACGCTCCCACTGGTGTCCTGCACACTTTCTATGACGTCATGCACACTCCTACTGGGGTCCCGCACACTGTATATGACATACTGTACACTCCCACTGGAGACCTGCGCACTGTCTATGACGTCCTGCACACTCCCACTGGGGTTCTGCACACTTTCTCTGACATTCTGTGCATTCACACTTGGGTCTTGCACACTTTCTATGACGTCATGCACACTCCCACGGGGTTCTGTACACTTTCTATGACGTCCTGCACACTCCCATTTGGGTTCTGCACACTCCCACTGCGGTCCTGCACACTTTCTATGACGTTCTGCGCATTCACACTGGGGTCTTGCACACTTTCTATGACGTCATGCACACTCCCACGGGGTCCTGTACACTTTCTATGACGTCCTGCACACTCCCATTTGGGTTCTGCACACTCCCACTGAGGTCCTGCACACTTTCCCCGACGTTCCGCACACTTCCATTTGGGTCCTACACACTTTCTATGACGTCCTGCACACTTTGCCCGACGTTCCGCACACTTCTATTTGGGTCCTACACACTTTCTACGACGTTCTTCACACTCCCACTGGGGTCCTGCATACTTTCTATGACGTCCTGCACACTCCCATTTGGGTACTGCACACACCCACTGGGGTCCTGCACACTGTCTACGACGTTCTGCACACTCCCACTGCGATCCTGCACACTTTCTACGACGTCGTGCACGCTCCCACTGGTGTCCTGCACACTTTCTATGACGTCATGCACACTCCTACTGGGGTTCCGCACACTGTATATGACATACTGTACACTCCCACTGGAGACCTGCGCACTTTCTATGACGTCCTGCACACTCCCACTGGGGTTCTGCACACTTTCTCTGACATTCTGTGCATTCACACTTGGGTCTTGCACACTTTCTATGACGTCATGCACACTCCCACGGGGTTCTGTACACTTTCTATGACGTCCTGTACACTCCCATTTGGGTTCTGCACACTCCCAATGCGGTCCTGCACACTTTCTATGACGTTCCGCACACTTCCACTGGGGTCCTGCATACTTTCTATGACGTCCTGCACACTTTCCCCGACGTTCCGCACACTTCCATTTGGGTCCTACACACTTTCTATGACGTCCTGCACACTCCCTGGGTCTGCACGACTGGGGTCCTGCACTCCTGCACACTCCCACTGGGGTCCCTGCACACTTTCTATGACGTCCTGCACACTCCCATTTGGGTCCTGCACACACCCACTGGGGCCCTGCACACTTTCTATGACGTTCTGCACACTCCCACTGCGATCCTGCACACTTTCTACGACGTCCTGCACGCTCCCACTGGGGTCCTGCACACTGTCTACGACGTTCTGCACACTCCCACTGCGATCCTGCACACTTTCTACGACGTCCTGCACACTCCCATTTGGGTTCTGCACACTCCCACTGAGGTCCTGCACACTTTCTCCGACGTTCCGCACACTTCCATTTGGGTCCTACACACTTTCTATGACGTCCTGTGCATTCACACTTTCTTACACTTTCTATGACGTCATGCACACCCCCACGGGGTTCCGTACACTTCCTATGACGTCCTGCACACTCCCATTTGGGTTTTGCACACTCCCACTGCGGTCCTGCACACTGTCTACGACGTTCTGCACACTCCCACTGCGATCCTGCACAATTTCTACGACGTCCTGCACGCTCCCACTGGTGTCCTGCACACTTTCTATGACGTCATGCACACTCCCACTGCGATCCTGCACACTTTCTACGACGTCCTGCACGCTCCTACTGGAGACCTGCGCACTGTCTATGACGTCCTGCACACTCCCACTGGGGTTCTGCACACTTTCTCTGACATTCTGTGCATTCACACTGGGGTCTTGCACACTTTCTATGACGTCATGCACACTCCCACGGGGTTCTGTACACTTTCTATGACGTCCTGTACACTCCCATTTGAGTCCTGCGTCCTGCACACTTTCTACGACGTTCTTCACACTCCCACTGGGGTCCTGCATACTTTCTATGACGTCCTGCACACTTTCCCCGACGTTCCGCACACTTCCATTTGGGTCCTACACACTTTCTATGACGTCCTGCACACTTTCTACGACGTTCTTCACACTCCCACTGGGGTCCTGCATACTTTCTATGACGTCCTGCACACTCCCATTTGGGTCCTGCACACACCCACTGGGGTCCTGCACACTGTCTACGACGTTCTGCACACTCCCACTGCGATCCTGCACACTTTCTACGACGTCCTGCACGCTCCCACTGGTGTCCTGCACACTTTCTATGACGTCATGCACACTCCCACGGGGTTCTGTACACTTTCTATGATGTCCTGCACACTCCCATTTGGGTTCTGCACACTCAAACTGAGGTCCTGCACACTTTCTCCGACGTTCCGCACACTTCCATTTGGGTCCTACACACTTTCTATGACGTCCTGCACACTTTCTACGACGTTCTTCACACTCCCACTGGGGTCCTGCATACTTTCTATGACGTCCTGCACACTCCCATTTGGGTCCTGCACACACCCACTGGGGTCCTGCACACTGTCTACGACGTTCTGCACACTCCCACTGCGATCCTGCATACTTTCACCGACGTCCTGCACGCTCCCACTGGTGTCCTGCACACTTTCTATGACGTCATGCACACTCCTACTGGGGTTCCGCACACTGTATATGACATACTGTACACTCCCACTGGAGACCTGCGCACTTTCTATGACGTCCTGCACACTCCCACTGGGGTTCTGCACACTTTCTCTGACATTCTGTGCATTCACACTTGGGTCTTGCACACTTTCTATGACGTCATGCACACTCCCACGGGGTTCTGTACACTTTCTATGACGTCCTGCACACTCCCATTTGGGTTCTGCACACTCCCACTGCGATCCTGCACACTTTCTACGACGTCCTGCACGCTCCCACTGGTGTCCTGCACACTTTTTATGACGTCCTGCACACTCCCATTTGGGTTCTGCTCACTCCCACTGAGGTCCTGCTCACTTTCCCCGACGTTCCGCACACTTCCATTTGGGTCCTACACACTTTCTATGACGTCCTGCACACTTTCCCCGACGTTCCGCACACTTCCATTCGGGTCCTACACACTTTCTATGACGTCCTGCACACTTTCTACGACGTTCTTCACACTCCCACTGGGGTCCTGCATACTTTCTATGACGTCCTGCACACTCCCATTTGGGTCCTGCACACACCCACTGGGGTCCTGCACACTGTCTACGACGTTCTGCACACTCCCACTGCGATCCTGCACACTTTCTACGACGTCCTGCACGCTCCCACTGGTGTCCTGCACACTTTCTATGACGTCATGCACACTCCTACTGGGGTCCCGCACACTGTATATGACATACTGCACACTCCCACTGGGGTTCTGTACACTTTCACCGACGTCCTGCACGCTCCCACTGGTGTCCTGCACACTTTCTATGACGTCATGCACACTCCTACTGGGGTCCCGCACACTGTATATGACATACTGTACACTCCCACTGGAGACCTGCGCACTGTCTATGACGTCCTGCACACTCCCACTGGGGTTCTGCACACTTTCTCTGACATTCTGTGCATTCACACTTGGGTCTTGCACACTTTCTATGACGTCATGCACACTCCCACAGGGTTCTGTACACTTTCTATGACGTCCTGCACACTCCCATTTGGGTTCTGCACACTCCCACTGCGGTCCTGCACACTTTCTATGACGTTCTGCGCATTCACACTGGGGTCTTGCACACTTTTTATGACGTCATGCACACTCCCACGGGGTCCTGTACACTTTCTATGACGTCCTGCACACTCCCATTTGGGTTCTGCACACTCCCACTGAGGTCCTGCACACTTTCTATGACGTTCCGCACACTTCTATTTGGGTCCTACACACTTTCAATGACGTCCTGCACACTTTCCCCGACGTTCCGCACACTTCCATTTGGGTCCTACACACTTTCTATGACGTCCTGCACACTTTCTACGACGTTCTTCACACTCCCACTGGGGTCCTGCATACTTTCTATGACGTCCTGCACACTCCCATTTGGGTCCTGCACACACCCACTGGGGTCCTGCACACTGTCTACGACGTTCTGCACACTCCCACTGCGATCCTGCACACTTTCTACGACGTCCTGCACGCTCCCACTGGTGTCCTGCACACTTTCTATGACGTCATGCACACTCCTACTGGGGTCCCGCACACTGTATATGACATACTGTACACTCCCACTGGAGACCTGCGCACTGTCTATGACGTCCTGCACACTCCCACTGGGGTTCTGCACACTTCCTCTGACATTCTGTGCATTCACACTGGGGTCTTGCACACTTTCTACGACGTCCTGCACGCTCCCACGGGGTTCTGTACACTTTCTATGACGTCCTGCACACTCCCATTTGAGTTCTGCACACTCCCACTGCGGTCCTGCACACTTTCTATGACGTTCTGCGCATTCACACTGGGGTCTTGCACACTTTCTATGACGTCATGCACACTCCCACGGGGTCCTGTACACTTTCTATGACGTCCTGCACACTCCCATTTGGGTTCTGCACACTCCCACTGAGGTCCTGCACACTTTCCCCGACGTTCCGCACACTTCCATTTGGGTCCTACACACTTTCTATGACGTCCTGCACACTTTCCCCGACGTTCCGCACACTTCCATTTGGGTCCTACACACTTTCTATGACGTCCTGCACACTTTCTACGACGTTCTTCACACTCCCACTGGGGTCCTGCATACTTTCTATGACGTCCTGCACACTCCCATTTGGGTCCTGCACACACCCACTGGGGTCCTGCACACTGTCTACGACGTTCTGCACACTCCCACTGCGATCCTGCACACTTTCTACGACGTCCTGCACGCTCCCACTGGTGTCCTGCACACTTTCTATGACGTCATGCACACTCCCACGGGGTTCTGTACACTTTCTATGACGTCCTGCACACTCCCATTTGGGTTCTGCACACTCAAACTGAGGTCCTGCACACTTTCCCCGACGTTCCGCACACTTCCATTTGGGTCCTACACACTTTCTATGACGTCCTGCACACTTTCTACGACGTTCTTCACACTCCCACTGGGGTCCTGCATACTTTCTATGACGTCCTGCACACTCCCATTTGGGTCCTGCACACACCCACTGGGGTCCTGCACACTGTCTACGACGTTCTGCACACTCCCACTGCGATCCTGCACACTTTCTACGACGTCCTGCACGCTCCCACTGGTGTCCTGCACACTTTCTATGACGTCATGCACACTCCTACTGGGGTCCCGCACACTGTATATGACATACTGTACACTCCCACTGGAGACCTGCGCACTGTCTATGACGTCCTGCACACTCCCACTGGGGTTCTGCACACTTTCTCTGACATTCTGTGCATTCACACTGGGGTCTTGCACACTTTCTATGACGTCATGCACACTCCCACGGGGTTCTGTACACTTTCTATGACGTCCTGTACACTCCCATTTGGGTTCTGCACACTCCCACTGCGGTCCTGCACACTTTCTATGACGTCATGCACACTCCCACGGGGTCCTGTACACTTTCTATGACGTCCTGCACACTCCCATTTGGGTTCTGCACACTCCCACTGAGGTCCTGCACACTTTCCCCGACGTTCCGCACACTTCCATTTGGGTCCTACACACTTTCTATGACGTCCTGCACACTTTCCCCGACGTTCCGCACACTTCCATTTGGGTCCTACACACTTTCTATGACGTCCTGCACACTTTCTACGACGTTCTTCACACTCCCACTGGGGTCCTGCATACTTTCTATGACGTCCTGCACACTCCCATTTGGGTCCTGCACACACCCACTGGGGTCCTGCACACTGTCTACGACGTTCTGCACACTCCCACTGCGATCCTGCACACTTTCTACGACGTCCTGCACGCTCCCACTGGTGTCCTGCACACTTTCTATGACGTCATGCACACTCCTACTGGGGTCCCGCACACTGTATATGACATACTGCACACTCCCACTGGGGTTCTGTACACTTTCTATGACGTCCTGCACGCTCCCACTGGTGTCCTGCACACTTTCTGTGACGTCATGCACACTCCTACTGGGGTCCCGCACACTGTATATGACACACTGTACACTCCCACTGGAGACCTGCGCACTGTCTATGACGTCCTGCACACTCCCACTGGGGTCCTGCACACTTTCTCTGACATTCTGTGCATTCACACTGGGGTCTTGCACACTTTCTATGACGTCATGCACACCCCCACGGGGTTCTGTACACTTTCTATGACGTCCTGCACTCTCCCATTTGGGTTTTGCACACTCCCACTGCGGTCCTGCACACTTTCTATGACGTTCTGCGCATTCACACTGGGGTCTTGCACACTTTCTATGACGTCATGCACACTCCCACGGGGTTCTGTACACTTTCTATGACGTCCTGCACACTCCCATTTGGGTTTTGCACACTCCCACTGCGGTCCTGCACACTTTCTATGACGTCCTGCACATTCCACTGGGGTCCTGCACACTTTCTATGACGTCATGCACACTTCCCACGGGGTCCTGTACACTTTCTATGACGTCCTGCACACTCCCATTTGGGTTCTGCACACTCCCACTGACGTCCTGCACCCTTTCCCCGACGTTCCGCACACTTCCATCTGGGTCCTACACACTTTCTATGACGTCCTGCACACTTTCTACGACGTTCTTCACACTCCCACTGGGGTCCTGCATACTTTCTATGACGTCCTGCACACTCCCATTTGGGTCCTGCACACACCCACTGGGGTCCTGCACACTGTCTACGACGTTCTGCACACTCCCACTGCGATCCTGCACACTTTCTACGACGTCCTGCACACTCCCACTGGTGTCCTGCACACTTTCTATGACGTCATGTACACTCCTACTGGGGTCCTGCACACTGTCTACGACGTTCTGCACACTCCCACTGGGGTTCTGTACACTTTCTATGACGTCCTGCACGCTCCCACTGGTGTCCTGCACACTTTCTATGACGTCATGCACACTCCTACTGGGGTCCCGCACACTGTATATGACATACTGTACACTCCCACTGGAGACCTGCGCACTGTCTATGACGTCCTGCACACTCCCACTGGGGTTCTGCACACTTTCTCTGACATTCTGTGCATTCACACTTGGGTCTTGCACACTTTCTATGACGTCATGCACACTCCCACGGGGTTCTGTACACTTTCTATGACGTCCTGCACACTCCCATTTGGGTTCTGCACACTCCCACTGCAGTTCTGCACACTTTCTATGACGTCCTGCACACTCCCACTGGTGTCCTGCACACTTTCTATGACGTCATGCACACTCCCACGGGGTTCTGTACACTTTCTATGACGTCCTGCACACTCCCATTTGGGTTCTGCACACTCCCACTGAGGTCCTGCACACTTTCCCCGACGTTCCGCACACTTCCATTTGGGTCCTGCACACTTTCTATGACGTCCTGCACGCACTCCCACGGGGTCCTGCACACTTTCTATGACGTCCTGCACACTCCCATTTGGGTCCTGCACACACACTGGGGTTCTATACACTTTCCCCGACGTTCCGCACACTTCCATTTGGGTCCTACACACTTTCTATGACGTCCTGCACACTTTCTACGACGTTCTTCACACTCCCACTGGGGTCCTGCATACTTTTTATGACGTCCTGCACACTCCCATTTGGGTCCTGCACACACCCACTGGGGTCCTGCACACTGTCTACGACGTTCTGCACACTCCCACTGGTGTCCTGCACACTTTCTATGTCGTCATGCACACTCCTACTGGGGTCCTGCACACTTCAGATACGTCCTTCACACTCCCACTGGGGTCCTGCACACTTCCTCCGACGTTCTGCACACTCCTACTGGGGTCCTGCATGCTTTCTATGACGTCCTGCACACTCCCATTTGGGTCCTGCACACTCCCACTGGGGTCCTGCACACTGTCTACGACGTTCTGCACACTCCCACTGCGATCCTGCACACTTTCTACGACGTCCTGCACGCTCCCACTGGAGACCTGCGCACTGTCTATGACGTCCTGCACACTCCCACTGGGGTTCTGCACACTTTCTCTGACATTCTGTGCATTCACACTGGGGTCTTGCACACTTTCTATGACGTCATGCACACTACCATGGGGTTCTGTACACTTTCTATGACGTCCTGCACACTCCCACTGCGGTCCTGCACACTTTCTATGACGTCATGCACACTCCCACGGGGTCCTGTACACTTTCTATGACGTCCTGCGCACTCCCATTTGGGTTCTGCACACTCCCACTGAGGTCCTGCACACTTTCCCCGACGTTCCGCACACTTCCATTTGGGTCCTACACACTTTCTATGACGTCCTGCACACTTTCTACGACGTTCTTCACACTCCCACTGGGGTCCTGCATACTTTCTATGACGTCCTGCACACTCCCATTTGGGTCCTGCACACACCCACTGGGGTCCTGCACACTGTCTACGACGTTCTGCACACTCCCACTGCGATCCTGCACACTTTCTACGACGTCCTGCACGCTCCCACTGGTGTCCTGCACACTTTCTATGACGTCATGCACACTCCTACTGGGGTCCCGCACACTGTATATGACATACTGTACACTCCCACTGGAGACTTGCGCACTGTCTATGACGTCATGCACACTCCCACGGGGTCCTGCACACTTTCTATGACGTCCTGCACACTCCCACTGGTGTCCTGCACACTTTCTGTGACGTCATGCACACTCCTACTGGGGTCCCGCACACTGTATATGACACACTGTACACTCCCACTGGAGACCTGCGCACTGTCTATGACGTCCTGCACACTCCCACTGGGGTCCTGCACACTTTCTCTGACATTCTGTGCATTCACACTGGGGTCTTGCACACTTTCTATGACGTCATGCACACCCCCACGGGGTTCTGTACACTTTCTATGACGTCCTGCACACTCCCATTTGGGTTTTGCACACTCCCACTGCGGTCCTGCACACTTTCTATGACGTTCTGCACACTCCCATTTGGGTCCTGCATACTTTCTATGACGTCCTGCACACTTTCCCCGACGTTCCGCACACTTCCATTTGGGTCCTACACACTTTCTATGACGTCCTGCACACTTTCTACGACGTTCTTCACACTCCCACTGGGGTCCTGCATACTTTTTATGACGTCCTGCACACTCCCATTTGGGTCCTGCACACACCCACTGCGGTCCTGCACACTGTCTACGACGTTCTGCACACTCCCACTGCGATCCTGCACAATTTCTACGACGTCCTGCACGCTCCCATTGGTGTCCTGCACACTTTCTATGACGTCATGCACACTCCTACTGGGGTCCCGCACACTGTATATGACATACTGTACACTCCCACTGGTGTCCTGCACACTTTCTATGACGTCCTGCACACTCCCACTGGGGTTCTGCACACTTTCTCTGACGTTCTGCGCATTCAAACTGGGGTCTTGCAAACTTTTTATGACGTCATGCACACTCCCACGGGGTCCTGTACACTTTCTATGACGTCCTGCACACTCCCATTTGGGTTCTGCACACTCCCACTGCGGTCCTGCACACTTTCTATGACGTTCTGCGCATTCACACTGGGGTCTTGCACACTTTCTATGACGTCATGCACACTCCCACGGGGTCCTGTACACTTTCTATGACGTCCTGCACACTCCCATTTGGGTTCTGCACACTCCCACTGAGGTCCTGCACACTTTCCCCGACGTTCCGCACACTTCCATTTGGGTCCTACACACTTTCTATGACGTCCTGCACACTTTCTACGACGTTCTTCACACTCCCACTGGGGTCCTGCATACTTTCTATGACGTCCTGCACACTCCCATTTGGGTTCTGCACACCCACTGGGGTCCTGCACCCTGTCTACGACGTCCTGCACCCTCCCCCTGCGATCCTGCCCACTTTCTACGACGTCCTGCACGCTCCCACTGGTGTCCTGCACACTTTCTATGACGTCATGCACACTCCTACTGGGGTCCCGCACACTGTATATGACATACTGTACACTCCCACTGGAGACTTGCGCACTGTCTATGACGTCATGCACACTCCCACTGGGGTCCTGCATACTTTCTATGACGTCCTGCACGCTCCCACTGGTGTCCTGCACACTTTCTATGACGTCATGCACACTCCTACTGGGGTCCCGCACACTGTATATGACATACTGTACACTCCCACTGGAGACCTGCGCACTGTCTATGACGTCCTGCACACTCCCACTGGGGTTCTGCACACTTTCTCTGACATTCTGTGCATTCACACTTGGGTCTTGCACACTTTCTATGACGTCATGCACACTCCCACGGGGTTCTGTACACTTTCTATGACGTCCTGCACACTCCCATTTGGGTTTTGCACACTCCCACTGCGGTCCTGCACACTTTCTATGACGTTCTGCGCATTCACACTGGGGTCTTGCACACTTTCTATGACGTCCTGCACACTCCCACGGGGTCCTGTACACTTTCTATGACGTCCTGCACACTCCCATTTGTGTTCTGCACACTCCCACTGCGATCCTGCACACTTTCTACGACGTCCTGCACGCTCCCACTGGTGTCCTGCACACTTTCTATGACGTCATGCACACTTCCATTTGGGTCCTACACACTTTCTATGACGTCCTGCACACTCCCATTTGGGTTCTGCACACTCCCACTGAGGTCCTGCACACTTTCCCCGACGTTCCGCACACTTCCATTTGGGTCCTACACACTTTCTATGACGTCCTGCTCACTTTCCCCGACGTTCCGCACACTTCCATTCGGGTCCTGCACACTTTCTACGACGTTCTTCACACTCCCACTGGGGTCCTGCATACTTTCTATGACGTCCTGCACACTCCCATTTGGGTCCTGCACACACCCACTGGGGTCCTGCACACTGTCTACGACGTTCTGCACACTCCCACTGCGATCCTGCACACTTTCTACGACGTCCTGCACGCTCCCACTGGTGTCCTGCACACTTTTTATGACGTCATGCACACTCCTACTGGGGTCCCGCACACTGTATATGACACACTGTACACTCCCACTGGAGACCTGCGCACTGTTTATGACGTCATGCACACTCCCACGGGGTCCTGCACACTTTCTACGACGTCATGCACACTCCCACTGGGGTTCTGTACACTTTCTATGACGTCCTGCACGCTCCCACTGGTGTCCTGCACACTTTCTGTGACGTCATGCACACTCCTACTGGGGTCCCGCACACTGTATATGACACACTGTACACTCCCACTGGAGACCTGCGCACTGTCTATGACGTCCTGCACACTCCCACTGGGGTCCTGCACACTTTCTCTGACATTCTGTGCATTCACACTGGGGTCTTGCACACTTTCTATGACGTCATGCACACCCCCACGGGGTTCTGTACACTTTCTATGACGTCCTGCACACTCCCATTTGGGTTTTGCACACTCCCACTGCGGTCCTGCACACTGTCTACGACGTTCTGCACACTCCCACTGCGATCCTGCACAATTTCTACGACGTCCTGCACGCTCCCATTGGTGTCCTGCACACTTTCTATGACGTCATGCACACCCACTGGGGTCGCACACTTTCTATGACGTCATGCACACTCCCACTGGAGGTCCTGTACACTTTCTATGACGTCCTGCACACTCCCATTTGGGTTCTGCACCCTCCCACTGAGGTCCTGCACACTTTCCCCTACGTTCCGCACTCTTCCATTTGGGTCCTACACACTTTCTATGACGTCCTGCACACTTTCTACGACGTTCTTCACACTCCCACTGGGGTCCTGCATACTTTCTATGACGTCCTGCACACTCCCATTTGGGTCCTGCACACACCCACTGGGGTCCTGCACACTGTCTACGACGTTCTGCACACTCCCACTGCGATCCTGCACACTTTCTACGACGTCCTGCACGCTCCCACTGGTGTCCTGCACACTTTCTATGACGTCATGCACACTCCTACTGGGGTCCCGCACACTGTATATGACATACTGTACACTCCCACTGGAGACTTGCGCACTGTCTATGACGTCATGCACACTCCCACGGGGTCCTGCACACTTTCTACGACGTCATGCACACTCCTACTGGGGTCCCGCACACTTTCTATGACGTCCTGCACGCTCCCACTGGTGTCCTGCACACTTTCTACGACGTCCTGCACGCTCCCACTGGAGACCTGCGCACTGTCTATGACGTCCTGCACACTCCCACTGGGGTCCTGCACACTTTCTCTGACATTCTGTGCATTCACACTGGGGTCTTGCACACTTTCTATGACGTCATGCACACCCCCACGGGGTTCTGTACACTTTCTATGACGTCCTGCACACTCCCATTTGGGTTTTGCACACTCCCACTGCGGTCCTGCACACTTTCTATGACGTTCTGCGCATTCACACTGGGGTCTTGCACACTTTCTATGACGTCCTGCACGCTCCCACGGGGTCCTGTACACTTTCTATGACGTCCTGCACACTCCCATTTGGGTTCTGCTCACTCCCACTGAGGTCCTGCTCACTTTCCCCGACGTTCCGCACACTTCCATTTGGGTCCTACACACTTTCTATGACGTCCTGCACACTTTCTACGACGTTCTTCACACTCCCACTGGGGTCCTGCATACTTTTTATGACGTCCTGCACACTCCCATTTGGGTCCTGCACACACCCACTGGGGTCCTGCACACTGTCTACGACGTTCTGCACACTCCCACTGCGATCCTGCACACTTTCTACGACGTCCTGCACGCTCCCACTGGAGACCTGCGCACTGTCTATGACGTCCTGCACACTCCCACTGGGGTTCTGCACACTTTCCCCGACGTTCCGCACACTTCCATTTGGGTCCTACACACTTTCTATGACGTCCTGCACACACCCATTGGGGTACTGCACACTGTCTACGACGTTCTGCACACTCCCACTGCGATCCTGCACACTTTCACCGACGTCCTGCACGCTCCCACTGGTGTCCTGCACACTTTCTATGACGTCATGCACACTCCTACTGGGGTCCCGCACACTGTATATGACATACTGTACACTCCCACTGGAGACCTGCGCACTGTCTATGACGTCCTGCACACTCCCACTGGGGTTCTGCACACTTTCTCTGACATTCTGTGCATTCACACTGGGGTCTTGCACACTTTCTATGACGTCATGCACACTCCCACGGGGTTCTGTACACTTTCTATGACGTCCTGCACACTCCCATTTGGGTTCTGCACACTCCCACTGCGGTCCTGCACACTTTCTGTGACGTTCTGCGCATTCAAACTGGGGTCTTGCAAACTTTTTATGACGTCATGCACACTCCCACGGGGTCCTGTACACTTTCTATGACGTCCTGCACACTCCCATTTGGGTTCTGCACACTCCCACTGAGGTCCTGCTCACTTTCCCCGACGTTCCGCACACTTCCATTTGGGTCCTACACACTTTCTATGACGTCCTGCACACTTTCCCCGACGTTCCGCACACTTCCATTCGGGTCCTACACACTTTCTATGACGTCCTGCACACTTTCTACGACGTTCTTCACACTCCCACTGGGGTCCTGCATACTTTCTATGACGTCCTGCACACTCCCATTTGGGTCCTGCACACACCCATGGGGTCCTGCACACTGTCTACGACGTTCTGCACACTCCCACTGCGATCCTGCACACTTTCTACGACGTCCTGCACGCTCCCACTGGAGACCTGCACACTGTCTATGACGTCATGCACACTCCCACGGGGTCCTGCACACTTTCTACGACGTCATGCACACTCCCACTGGGGTTCTGTTCACTTTCTATGACGTCCTGCACGCTCCCACTGGTGTCCTGCACACTTTCTGTGACGTCATGCACACTCCTACTGGGGTCTCGCACACTGTATATGACACACTGTACACTCCCACTGGAGACCTGCGCACTGTCTATGACGTCCTGCACACTCCCACTGGGGTCCTGCACACTTTCTCTGACATTCTGTGCATTCACACTGGGGTCTCGCACACTTTCTATGACGTCATGCACACTCCCACGGGGTCCTGTACACTTTCTATGACGTCCTGCACACTCCCATTTGGGTTTTGCACACTCCCACTGCGGTCCTGCACACTTTCCCCGACGTTCCGCACACTTCCATTTGGGTCCTACACACTTTCTATGACGTCCTGCACACTTTCTACGACGTTCTTCACACTCCCACTGGGGTCCCGCATACTTTTTATGACGTCCTGCACACTCCCATTTGGGTCCTGCACACACCCACTGGGGTCCTGCACACTGTCTACGACGTTCTGCACACTCCCACTGCGATCCTGCACACTTTCTACGACGTCCTGCACGCTCCCACTGGTGTCCTGCACACTTTCTGTGACGTCATGCACACTCCTACTGGGGTCCCGCACACTGTATATGACACACTGTACACTCCCACTGGAGACTTGCGCACTGTCTATGACGTCATGCACACTCCCACTGGGGTTCTGCACACTTTCTCTGACATTCTGTGCATTCACACTGGGGTCTTGCACACTTTCTATGACGTCATGCACACTCCCACGGGGTTCTGTACACTTTCTATGACGTCCTGTACACTCCCATTTGGGTTCTGCACACTCCCACTGCGGTCCTGCACACTTTCTACGACGTTCTGCGCATTCACACTGGGGTCTTGCACACTTTCTATGACGTCATGCACACTCCCACGGGGTCCTGTACACTTTCTATGACGTCCTGCACACTCCCATTTGGGTTCTGCACACTCCCACTGAGGTCCTGCACACTTTCCCCGACGTTCCGCACACTTCCATTTGGGTCCTACACACTTTCTATGACGTCCTGCACACTTTCTACGACGTTCTTCACACTCCCACTGGGGTCCTGCATACTTTATATGACGTCCTGCACACTCCCATTTGGGTCATGCACACTCCCACGGGGTCCTGCACACTTTCTACGACGTCATGCACACTCCCACTGGGGTTCTGTACACTTTCTATGACGTCCTGCACGCTCCCACTGGTGTCCTGCACACTTTCTGTGACGTCATGCACACTCCTACTGGGGTCCCGCACACTGTATATGACACACTGTACACTCCCACTGGAGACCTGCGCACTGTCTATGTCTACTGTCTATGATACTCCCACTGGGGTCCTGCACACTTTTTCTGACATTCTGTGCATTCACACTGGGGTCTTGCACACTTTCTATGACGTCATGCACACCCCCACGGGGTTCTGTACACTTTCTATGACGTCCTGCACACTCCCATTTGGGTTTTGCACACTCCCACTGCGGTCCTGCACACTTTCTATGACGTTCTGCGCATTCACACTGGGGTCTTGCACACTTTCTATGACGTCATGCACACTCCCACGGGGTCCTGTACACTTTCTATGACGTCCTGCACACTCCCATTTGGGTTCTGCACACTTTCCCCGACGTTCCGCACACTTCCATTTGGGTCCTCCACACTTTCTACGACGTTCTTCACACACGACGTTCTCACACTCACTGGGTCCTGCACACTTTCTATGACGTCCTGCACACTTTCCCCGACGTTCCGCACACTTCAATTTGGGTCCTCCACACTTTCTACGACGTTCTTCACACTCCCACTGGGGTCCTGCATACTTTCTATGACGTCCTGCACACTCCCATTTGGGTCCTGCACACACCCACTGGGGTCCTGCACACTTTCTACGACGTCCTGCACGCTCCCACTGGTGTCCTGCACACTTTCTATGACGTCATGCACACTCCTACTGGGGTCTCGCACACTGTATATGACATACTGTACACTCCCACTGGAGACTTGCGCACTGTCTATGACGTCATGCACACTCCCACGGGGTCCTGCACACTTTCTACGACGTTATGCACACTCCCACTGGGGTTCTATACTTTCCCCGACGTTCCGCACACTTCCATTTGGGTCCTACACACTTTCTATGACGTCCTGCACACTTTCTACGACGTTCTTCACACTCCCACTGGGGTCCTGCATACTTTTTATGACGTCCTGCACACTCCCATTTGGGTCCTGCACACACCCACTGGGGTCCTGCACACTGTCTACGACGTTCTGCACACTCCCACTGCGATCCTGCACACTTTCTACGACGTCCTGCACGCTCCCACTGGAGACCTGCGCACTGTCTATGACGTCATGCACACTCCTACTGGGGTCCCGCACACTGTATATGACATACTGTACACTCCCACTGGAGACCTGCGCACTGTCTATGACGTCCTGCACACTCCCACTGGGGTTCTGCACACTTTCTCTGACATTCTGTGCATTCACACTGGGGTCTTGCACACTTTCTATGACGTCATGCACACTACCATGGGGTTCTGTACACTTTCTATGACGTCCTGCACACTCCCATTTGGGTTCTGCACACTCCCACTGCGGTCCTGCACACTTTCTATGACGTCATGCACACTCCCACGGGGTCCTGTACACTTTCTATGACGTCCTGCACACTCCCATTTGGGTTCTGCACACTCCCACTGAGGTCCTGCACACTTTCCCCGACGTTCCGCACACTTCCATTTGGGTCCTACACACTTTCTATGACGTCCTGCACACTTTCCCCGACGTTCCGCACACTTCCATTTGGGTCCTACACACTTTCTATGACGTCCTGCACACTTTCTACGACGTTCTTCACACTCCCACTGGGGTCCTGCATACTTTCTATGACGTCCTGCACACTCCCATTTGGGTCCTGCACACACCCACTGGGGTCCTGCACACTTTCTACGACGTCCTGCACGCTCCCACTGGTGTCCTGCACACTTTCTATGACGTCATGCACACTCCTACTGGGGTCCCGCACACTGTATATGACATACTGTACACTCCCACTGGAGACTTGCGCACTGTCTATGACGTCATGCACACTCCCACGGGGTCCTGCACACTTTCTACGACGTTATGCACACTCCCACTGGGGTTCTGTACACTTTCTATGACGTCCTGCAAGCTCCCACTGGTGTCCTGCACACTTTCTGTGACGTCATGCACACTCCTACTGGGGTCCCGCACACTGTATATGACACACTGTACACTCCCACTGGAGACCTGCGCACTGTCTATGACGTCCTGCACACTCCCACTGGGGTCCTGCACACTTTCTCTGACATTCTGTGCATTCACACTGGGGTCTTGCACACTTTCTATGACGTCATGCACACTCCCACGGGGTCCTGTACACTTTCTATGACGTCCTGCACACTCCCATTTGGATCTGCACACTCCCACTGCGATCCTGCACACTTTCTACGACGTCCTGCACGCTCCCACTGGTGTCCTGCACACTTTCTATGACGTCATGCACACCCCCACGGGGTCCTGCACACTACCTACGACGTTATGCACACTGCCACTGAGGTTCTGAACACTTTCTATGACGTCCTGCACGCTCCCACTCGTGTCCTGCACACTTTCTGTGACGTCATGCACACTCCTACTGGGGTCCCGCACACTGTATATGACACACTGTACACTCCCACTGGAGACTTGCGCACTGTCTATGACGTCATGCACACTTTCCCCGACGTTCCGCACACTTCCATTTGGGTCCTACACACTTTCTATGGTGTCCTGCACACTATCTACGACGTTATGCACACTCCCACTGAGGTTCTGAACACTTTCTATGACGTCCTGCACGCTCCCACTCGTGTCCTGCACACTGTCTATGACGTCCTGCACACTCCCACTGGGGTCCTGCACACTTTCTCTGACATTCTGCGCATTCACACTGGGGTCTTGCACACTTTCTATGACGTCATGCACACTCCCACGGGGTCCTGTACACTTTCTATGACGTCCTGCACACTCCCATTTGGGTTCTGCACACTTTCCCCGACGTTCCGCACACTTCCATTTGGGTCCTGCACACTTTCTACGACGTTCTTCACACTCCCACTGGAGTCCTACATACTTTCTATGACGTACTGCACACACCCATTGGGGTCCTACACACTGTTTACGACGTTCTGCACACTCCCACGGAGTCCTGTACACTTTCTATGACGTCCTGCACTCTCCCATTTGGGTTTTGCACACTCCCACTGCGGTCCTGCACACTTTCTATGACGTTCTGCGCATTCACACTGGGGTCTTGCACACTTTCTATGACGTCATGCACACTCCCACGGGGTCCTGTACACTTTCTATGACGTCCTGCACACTCCCATTTGGGTTCTGCACACTTTCCCCGACGTTCCGCACACTTCCATTTGGGTCCTGCACACTTTCTACGACGTTCTTCACACTACCACTGGGGTCCTACATACTTTCTTTGACGTCCTGCACACACCCATTGGGGTCCTGCACACTGTCTACGACGTTCTGCACACTCCCACTGCGATCCTGCACACTTTCACCGACGTCGTGCACACACCCGTTGGGGTCCTGCACACTGTCTACGACGTTCTGCACACTCCCACGGGGTCCTGTACACTTTCTATGACGTCCTGCACACTCCCATTTGGGTTCTGCACACTTTCCCCGACGTTCCGCACACTTCCATTTGGGTCCTACACACTTTCTATGACGTCCTGCACACTTTCTACGACGTTCTTCACACTCCCACTGGGGTCCTGCATCCTTTTTTGACGTCCTGCACACTCCCATTTGGGTCCTGCACACACCCATTGGGGTCCTGCACACTGTCTACGACGTTCTGCACACTCCCACTGCGATCCTGCACACTTTCACCGACGTCCTGCACGCTCCCACTGGTGTCCTGCACACTTTCTATGACGTCATGCACACTCCTACTGGGGTTCCGCACACTGTATATGACATACTGTACACTCCCACTGGAGACCTGCGCACTGTCTATGACGTCCTGCACACTCCCACTGGGGTTCTGCACACTTTCTCTGACATTCTGTGCATTCACACTTGGGTCTTGCACACTTTCTATGACGTCATGCACACTCCCACGGGGTCCTGAACACTTTCTATGACGTCCTGCACACTCCCATTTGGGTTCTGCACACTCCCACTGCGATCCTGCACACTTTCTACGACGTCCTGCACGCTCCCACTGGTGTCCTGCACACTTTCTATGACGTCATGCACACTCCCATTTGGGTTCTACACACTCCCACGGGGTCCTGCACACTGTCTATGACGTCATGCACACTCCCACTGGGGTCCTGCATACTTTCTATGACGTCCTGCACACTTTCCCCGACGTTCCGCACACTTCCATTTGGGTCCTACACACTTTCTATGACGTCCTGCACACTTTCTACGACGTTCTTCACACTCCCACTGGGGTCCTGCATACTTTTTATGACGTCCTGCACACTCCCATTTGGGTCCTGCACACACCCACTGGGGTCCTGCACACTGTCTACGACGTTCTGCACACTCCCACTGCGATCCTGCACACTTTCTACGACGTCCTGCACGCTCCTACTGGAGACCTGCGCACTGTCTATGACGTCCTGCACACTCCCACTGGGGTTCTGCACACTTTCTCTGACATTCTGTGCATTCACACTGGGGTCTTGCACACTTTCTATGACGTCATGCACACTCCCACGGGGTCCTGCACACTTTCTACGACGTCATGCACACTCCCACTGGGGTTCTGCACACTTTCCCCGACGTTCCGCACACTTCCATTTGGGTTCTGCACACTTTCTACGACGTTCTTCACACTCCCACTGGAGTCCTACATACTTTCTATGACGTCCTGCACACACCCATTGGGGTCCTGCACACTGTCTACGACGTTCTGCACACTCCCACGGGGTCCTGTACACTTTCTATGACGTCCTGCACACTCCCATTTGGGTTTTGCACACTCCCACTGCGGTCCTGCACACTTTCTATGACGTTCTGCGCATTCAAACTGGGGTCTTGCACACTTTTTATGACGTCATGCACACTCCCACGGGGTCCTGCACACTTTCTACGACGTTATGCACACTCCCACTGGGGTTCTGAACACTTTCTATGACGTCCTGCACGCTCCCACTCGTGTCCTGCACACTTTCTTTGACGTCATGCACACTCCTACTGGGGTCCCGCACACTGTATATGACACACTGTACACTCCCACTGGAGACCTGCGCACTGTCTATGACGTCCTGCACACACCCATTGGGGTCCTGCACACTGTCTACGACGTTCTGCACACTCCCACGGGGTCCTGTACACTTTCTATGACGTCCTGCACACTCCCATTTGGGTTCTGCACACTCCCACTGGGGTCCTGCACACTTTCTACGACGTCCTGTACACTCCCACTGGAGACTTGCGCACTGTCTATGACGTCATGCACACTCCCACGGGGTCCTGCACACTTTCTACGACGTTATGCACACTCCCACTGGGGTTCTGTACACTTTCTATGACGTCCTGCACGCTCCCACTGGTGTCCTGCACACTTTCTGTGACGTCATGCACACTCCTACTGGGGTCCCGCACACTGTATATGACACACTGTACACTCCCACTGGAGACCTGCGCACTGTCTATGACGTCCTGCACACTCCCACCGGGGTCCTGCACACTTTCTCTGACATTCTGCGCATTCACACTGGGGTCTTGCACACTTTCTATGACGTCATGCACACTCCCACGGGGTCCTGTACACTTTCTATGACGTCCTGCACACTCCCATTTGGGTTCTGCACACTTTCCCCGACGTTCCGCACACTTCCATTTGGGTCCTGCACACTTTCTACGACGTTCTTCACACTCCCACTGGAGTCCTACATACTTTCTATGACGTCCTGCACACACCCATTGGGGTCCTGCACACTGTCTACGACGTTCTGCACACTCCCACGGGGTCCTGTACACTTTCTATGACGTCCTGCACACTCCCATTTGGGTTTTGCACACTCCCACTGCGGTCCTGCACACTTTCTATGACGTTCTGCGCATTCAAACTGGGGTCTTGCACACTTTTTATAACGTCATGCACACTCCCACGGGGTCCTGTACACTTTCTATGACGTCCTGCACACTCCCACTGAGGTCCTGCACACTTTCCCCGACGTTCCGCACACTTCCATTTGGGTCCTACACACTTTCTATGACGTCCTGCACACTTTCCCCGACGTTCCGCACACTTCCATTCGGGTCCTACACACTTTCTATGACGTCCTGCACACTTTCTACGACGTTCTTCACACTCCCACTGGGGTCCTGCATACTTTCTATGACGTCCTGCACACTCCCATTTGGGTTCTGCACACTCACACTGAGGTCATGCACACTTTCCCCGACGTTCCGCACACTTCCATTTGGGTCCTACACATATTTTATCTGACGTCCTGCACACTTTCTACGACGTTCTTCGCACTCCCACTGGGGTCCTACATACTTTCTATGACGTTATGCACACTCCCACGGGGTCCTGTACACTTTCTATGACGTCGTGCACACTCCCATTTGGGTTCTGCACACTCACACTGAGGTCATGCACACTTTCCCCGACGTTCCGCACACTTCCATTTGGGTCCTACACATATTTTATCTGACGTCCTGCACACTTTCTACGACGTTCTTCGCACTCCCACTGGGGTCCTACATACTTTCTATGACGTCCTGCACACTCCCATTTGGGTCCTGCACACACCCATTGGGGTCCTGCACACTTTCTATGACGTTCTGCGCATTCACACTGGGGTCTTGCACACTTTCTATGACGTTATGCACACTCCCACGGGGTCCTGTACACTTTCTATGACGTCCTGCACACTCCCATTTGGGTTCTGCACACTCACACTGAGGTCATGCACACTTTCCCCGACGTTCCGCACACTTCCATTTGGGTCCTACACATATTTTATCTGACGTCCTGCACACTTTCTACGACGTTCTTCGCACTCCCACTGGGGTCCTACATACTTTCTATGACGTCCTGCACACTCCCATTTGGGTCCTGCACACACCCATTGGGGTCCTGCACACTGTCTACGACGTTCTGCACACTCCCACTGCGATCCTGCACACTTTCACCGACGTCCTGCACGCTCCCACTGGTGTCCTGCACACTATCTATGACGTCATGCGCACTCCTACTGGGGTTCCGCACACTGTGTATGACATACTGTACACTCCCACTGGAGACGTGCGCACTGTCTATGACGTCATGCACACTCCCACGGGGTCCTATACACTTTCTATGACGTCCTGCACGCTCCCACTGGTGTCCTGCACACTTTCTATGACGTCATGCACACTCCTACTGGGGTCCCGCACACTGTATATGACATACTGTACACTCCCACTGGAGACCTGCGCACTGTCTATGACGTCCTGCACACTCCCACTGGGGTCCTGCACACTTTCTATGAAGTCATGCACACTCCCGCGGGGTCCTGTACACTTTCTATGACGTCCTGCACACTCCCATTTGGAATCTGCACACTCCCACTAAGGTCCTGCACACTTTCCCCGACGTTCCGCACACTTCCATTAGCGTCCTACACACTTTCTATGACGTCCTGCACACTTTCTACGACGTTCTTCACACTCCCACTGGGGTCCTGCATACTTTCTATGACGTCCTGCACACTCCCATTTGGGTCCTGCACACACCCACTGGGGTACTGCACACTCTCTACGACGTTCTGCGCACTCCCACTGGGGTCCTGCACACTATCGATAACCTCTTGCATAACACTCCTCGAAACCTGGCGGTTCTGAACGGCGTGGCGTCTCATCCACCACTACTAAATACCTATCGTCATGATTAGAGCTTAGCCTTTCTAGCGCTAGACGACTCATAGCAGTTTTCATGACCCAATTTTAAAGTGCGCCCTACGGACAAACTCGGTTGCCCCGCGACGCGTAAGATGTGATTCAGGCTGATTTTTAATAATCGATGGATGCCCCACCCACCCAAATGTTGGTACGATTTCATCCCTGTTTTGATCGGCCATTAAGGACATCCGCGGGAAAACACAAATACACATACATACATACATACATACATACATACATACATACATACATACATACATACATACATACATACATACATACATACATACATACATACATACATACATACATACATACATACATACATACATACATACATACATACAGACATACATACATACATACATGCATACATACATACATACATACATACATACATACATACATACATACATACATACATAGAGTTCGCGCAATAATTTTGGTCAGATTAATGGACGAGGCTGCGACGGTAGATCACCCCGCGCGAATCGAAGCCCCATTCTCCATTGAAGCCGCCAACCCCGCACGGCCAGGCGCCTGTTCCATGCGTCAGACTAAACCGAAAACGGAAACCATACATACATACATACATACAGACATACATACATACATACATGCATACATACAGACATATATACATACATACATACATACATACATACATACATACATACATACATACATAAATACATACATACATACATACATACATACATACATACATACATACATACATACATACATAAATAAATACATACATACATACATACATACAAACATCGGAACATAACTGCTTTAAATATAAGGATTGATTTGGAAAACAGTGGTTACCTACCTATTTGACCTGTTTTCCTCTCCCATCACATACGAAAAAGCGCAGCCCACAATGTTTTGTAGCGATTTGATCTGCCACTCGACAATATCGAGTTGTTCGTCACGGACCACAAGAACTACATAGAAAATCTCTACTTACTATTAGGCTCCGTCCATACGTGGCGAGCAGGGTCAAGCTCATTGTGGTCCGCGGACCACCGTGGGATCGAGGGGTGTCGTTATTTTTTTGGGATAACTTGAATTTTATTTTGGGGTCGTTATTTCTGAGCCATCTTAAATAATGTCTGTATCGCTCGAAAATCGAATCTTGAGGTAAAATTATCTAAGATCATGATTATTTACAATGGAAAAGTAAACATTATCGATGGAACAAGAGCGGTTTGAAATGAAAAATGGAGTAAATCATCAAACGTGTGCTAGCTCGACATTACCTCTTCTACAATATTTGAAAGAGACATTACTCCGTGGTTTTCTAGCAAAATCCGATGGAATAAGATACTATTTTTATTGCTTCGGAAGTCGTTAGGCCACGACTGCAAACTTCGTGCAGAACTGGCAATGGTAGCATAGAAGGTTTTAACGGTGGCACTGCATCTTGTATAGCACAGTACTTCTGGTGTAAGGCGATCGAGTTCGTCATCGAATCTTGGCGTACTGAATAATCTGTATCTTGTTCGCGTCGTCTATTTATTTAAACCAACCTCTTATGCTTAAGTTCGCGTTTGCAGGTTTATACATTTACGTCTTTGAAACTCGCTATTTCACAATGTATCATCTCCAGCAAAATGTGACGACCCAAAGCATAGAGGAAGTCCTCCTGCTTTCTGCGTTAGGTTCATCTCTTGGGGACATATACCTTTGAATCTGATTGGTATAGCTGGAGTAGAACTCAGTAATGTGCGCGCTAGACAGAGCAACAGATGTACTTCGTTATACACTTTACCCAAGACTGAATCTATAAGAGCTTCGATGCCAAAAGTAGTGTGATCGGTGTAGCGATAAGCGTTGTCTTGATCTCTTTGACGGAGGTGTGACTCCTCATCTTTGTTTTTTTTTGACTTCGTGTCTCGGAACTCCGCCGTTGAGAGCGTTTCTTGGTTTTGCGACGTCGGTCTATCAAAGCCCCTACATGTCTTAGGATCAAAACACAACAGGTGCTCAGATATACGGGCTCCAAAAGAGGTATAGTTTTGATATCAAGGAACACTTTGGTCTCACTTTCGTATCTTATAGTTAGATTCAAGGGATTCTTGATTTTTAGAACGTTATTGTCTATCAATAATCTTTCTGCAACATTTGCCAATTTGCCGCCGTTGTTTCCCATCATGTGGTCGAAATAGCGCCAGCGAGACACATCTTCTACCATGAGACTTTCTTCATATTGTACCATAGTTCCTTTGATAGAGATGTCAGCTGGGATAGTGTATGGCTCACGTAGTCAAGAATTAGAAACGTGGGTCCATCGAGGAGCATACATGCAGCAGCCACAGCTCTTGCTTTGATACTTTCAGTTGTATCTTAGTTCGACAATGTTTGAAGGCACCTCATTAAAACGGGTTAGTTGCGTAGCATCTTTGCTAGCGCTTGCTGCATGCTGGCCGACCAGCGGACCTAATATAGCACCCCCGTTTTGAGGTACGAAAAATTCATCTGTTCTTGAGCGAGTCGATATGCGTAGTTGCTCTGAGCTATGTTCTGCGTACACGCTGAGAAGAAAACTCTAAAATAGAACATATTTAGATACCTAAAATTTCTTTTAATCATATTGGATTCACACATGCTTTCACAGTTCCACCAAGTGTTGTCTCATCATCTAACATACGCTGACTCAGATATTCCCTGTTATGAACTCGATACCAATAGCATATATTCCGCCGAGCACCTGCCGGAACATATCGTATTGAATGGCGGATGATAACAGCAGACACTTTTGTTATGAACTCAATGCCAATAGCATATGTTCCGGGAACATATCTGTTTGTTTAGCGTAAGATAAGAGTTTTAACCTGATATTCGCTTCCCTAAGGTTTCCAAAACTGTTCTATACCACGAAAACGTGATTTTTTATCACCAAAACGTTATAACTCTCATCCCTATAATTGAACCTTGTTTGAAAACGCTCATTAAATTTTATGAAACATCCATTCTACTCCGAATAAGTGTTCTACATAAAACAAGAATTCTACCTTCACACTATGCATGCTATTCTTCTCGGTAATATATCAACTTCTGCAGAAATACCTACAAAACAGTATGACATCGATCTTCGGATATATAACAGAACAAATATTACGTATTCTTTTCGAGAATCGATACAACATAATATTCCATGATCTAATCCCTACTCAAAGATCATTACAAATCCGCGTGTTTCCTGAAACAGTCCAAGAGCGCTGCGCTGTATTCATTGCGAGTATTGTCAATACCTATATAGTTTCCGTGGGTTGCCGTGAATTTACAGTTGGGTTCCGCTCATATCAGTACATCTAATTCTCCAAAATCGAGCTGCTGAGACAATTGGGCTTAGCAGGTGACTACTTTTAGTCAAAATAGGTACCAACAACGGTTTGGAAGCTCTAATTCTTCGAAAATTCGAGCTGTCGAGAAATTCGGACATGGAAGGAGTCTATTTTTGGTCAGAGATATGCACCAACAACGGTATATCAGCTTTAGTTCTCCCGAATTTTTACCTGTTAAATAATACGGTCGTGGCATGTGGCTATTTTTGGTCAAAAAGACACCAGCAACGGTATGAAAGCTAAAATTGTGTACTCCTAACAGTCTACACCCCCATTCAGAATAGTTCTTTTGGTCTATCGGCAAAGCTCAGACCCCACCCCTCCGCAGCTAAGACCCCCATAAGGAGCTCCACACCTCGCGCCCAACCCTGACACGAGTTCAAGCAGCTGGGACAAGAGGATAAAGTCACAATGCGTGAAATCTATGACGTCACGTCCTCGTACAGTCCACGGCAACAACAAAGTCGGTGGTGTGGATGCGTTTTTTCTGCGTCTTATATTTTTTGTGTTATTCCTGCGCAGTATTTTTGTAGTGCGGGCGCAGCCTGTCGTAGTTAATCCCCTCACATACATACATTTCATGTGTTTCTTTATTGAGAAATAAAGTTATCGAATTAAATCCATGTGAAACTTTATGTGTGTTTTTGTTGTACGAGAAACGCGCCGTTTTGCAGCATCCCCGGTGCTTTTCTCTCCAGTATGTAGCAGAAAATTAAGAATTAGCCGTCGATTATGGCAGTGCCTCCGCAGTGGCGCACACAAGCACCCTATTCAACGGATAATTTTTAATCTTCTTCCAAATTTTGAGAAAAAAGTCACTGGTTGAAAAATTTACCTCCAAGAATAACCCACTTTAAGTACCTGTAGAAGAGAAGGTTAGACAAAATGAATCAATAATTACAGCAAGAAGCGAGAAAATTGAAAAAATAGGCTCGTAAAAGCAGAAAACGGAGAAACAAGGCATGAATAATAGAACGAAACAGAAATCATTCAAAACTATTTTTGTCTACGCCGCTAGACGCTTACAGCATAAAAAGCGAGCGGACCGATCGTCAACTCGGAAAGACGTTTTTGGTTGGCGGATCATAACAGACAATCGTATTCGTTGGCGGTTCATAACAGCTCCCTGTTTCCACCAATACCAAACCTATAGCAAACCAATACCCTGCGAACGTGGCCGCGCTTTGGTTTGCAGCAATCGATTTTGGTATCCTATTGATTGGAGGTTGATAACTACCCTGCTTTTCGGTACCGGGTTCATAACAGCGAATGTCTGAGGAAGTTTTGCTTGAACGCCGTTTATGTGCACTGTCATCACAGATGCACCGTCGGGAGAGAGGGTCATCACCTTTCGTACGGAAAACGCGAACGGCTTGTGAGAAAGACCATTCTGCATGTCTGTCCATGAATCCTCCTCAACGAGAAAGTTCTTGAATGCATCGACGATGTCTTCGGACTTCCGCTTTCTGTTTCTACTATCGAGCAGTGGAAAGTTACGGGTGTGTAGGAGGGTGGGAGATAATCTTCATCAGAAATGTTGCGATCGGTGTCGGAAGTTCCGTCGGTCAACAGAGAGAAGGGGAGGTAGTTTTTCATTGAACATTTCAGCAAATCAAACATCAAGTGGTGTGCAAATTCTTGACCATACGCTTGGCAGATGTGGGATCGCCATGCGATTCAGCAGGCATCGCATCGGACTTCATAGCCGTCACAATAAGGGAATTGTTTAGCAAAAGCTAGGCCTTCCTATGCAGCGATACCACATACGAGATAGGATTGAAAGCTCAGTTTGAAGACATCATGCTAAGAAAATTTGCAGCATTCTGCGCTAAAACATGAGCTTGACACGGCTTTCTGCAAAAACGCCACCTCACCCCTCGTGAAATTTATCCGAAGCTTTCAAATTATCAGCATTGCAAGTTCTATCTTGTGTATCTCTGCTACTCGGACAAAAAGCAAACCTGACCGCGGGCAACAATATGAAATAATGCTGACCGCGGCAATGCGGAGGTTGTGACGCGTTCCGACCGCGCTCATGTTTTGCAGGCGGTCGAACCGCGCTTGAACGCGGTCAAACCGCGGTAATAAACGACGGTCAGACAGCGTGCACCTCGAAATCAGCGGCCGCGACAGGTAAGGAGGAGCGGCTCCTAGTCCGTTGCTTGAAACTCAAGAAGGTTCAGAATACGTTAACATATGATGCCACTTTTGATCAAATTGTCATGCACGCTTCTTAACATATTAGTCCGACTAATCATTAATTAATTCTTGCATATAACAATTAATATAAATCTAATTATTATTAATTTTATGATTTTCAAATACTTTTCATATTATTATTTTTTTATTAATATTAATGTTTTTTTAAAAATAATATAAATATTATTATTGTTGTTGTTGTTGTTGTTGTTGTTGTTGTTGTGTTGTTGTTGTTGTTGTTGTGTTGGTGTTGTTGTGTTGTTGTTCTTGATCTTGTTGTTGTTCTTATTATTATTATTATTATTATTATTATTATTATTATTATTATTATATTATTATTATTATTATTATTATTATTATTATTATTATTATTATTATTATTATTATTATTATTATTATTATTATTATTATTATTATTATTATTATTATTATTATTATTATTATTATTATTATGATTATTAATATTATTATTATGATTATTATTATTATTATTATTGTTATTATTATTATTATTATTATTATTATTATTATTATTATTATTATTATTATTATTATTATTATTATTATTATTATTACTATTACTATTATTATTATTATTATTATTTTATTATTGACTTATCGAGGACATGAACAAAGTAACACTTTCTATGACGTCACACTCACACGGGGTCCTGTACACTTTCTATGACGTCCTGCGCACTCCCATGTGGGTTCTGCACACTCAAACTGAGGTCCTGCACACTTTCCCCGACGTTCCGCTCACTTACATTTGGGTCCTACACACTTTCTCTGACGTCCTGCACACTTTCTACGACGTTCTTCACACTCCCACTGGGGTCCTACATACTTTCTATGACGTCCTGCACACTCCCATTTGGGTCCTGCACACTGTTTACAACGTTCTGCACACTACCACTGCGATCCTGCACACTTTCACCGACGTCCTGCACGCTCCCACTGGTGTCCTGCACACTTTCTATGACGTCATGCACACTCCTACTGGGGTCCCGCACACTGTATATGACATACTGTACACTCCCACTGGAGACCTGCGCACTGTCTATGACGTCCTGCACACTCCCACTGGGGTTCTGCACACTTTCTCTGACATTCTGTGCATTCACACTTGGGTCTTGCACACTTTCTATGACGTCATGCACACTCCCACGGGGTTCTGTACACTTTCTATGACGTCCTGCACACTCCCATTTGGGTTCTGCACACTCCCACTGCGGTCCTGCACACTTTCTATGACGTTCTGCGCATTCACACTGGGGTCTTGCACACTTTCTATGACGTCCTGCACACTCCCACGGGGTCCTGTACACTTTCTATGACGTCCTGCACACTCCCATTTGGGTTCTGCACACTCCCACTGAGGTCCTGCACACTTTCCCTGACGTTCCGCACACTTCCATTTGGGTCTTACACACTTTCTATGACGTCCTGCACACTTTCTACGACGTTCTTCACACTCCCACTGGGGTCCTGCATTCTTTCTATGACGTCCTGCACACTATCCCCGACGTTCCGCACACTTCCATTTGGGTCCTACACACTTTCTATGACGTCCTGCACACTTTCTACGACGTTCTGCACACTCCCACTGCGATCCTGCACACTTTCTACGACGTCCTGCACGCTCCCACTGGTGTCCTGCACACTTTCTATGACGTCATGCACACTCCTACTGGGGTCCCGCACTCTGTATATGACATACTGTACACTCCCACTGGAGACTTGCGCACTGTCTATGACGTCATGCACACTCCCACGGGGTCCTGCACACTTTCTATGACGTCCTGCACACTTTCTGTGACGTCATGCACACTCCTACTGGGGTCCCGCACACTGTATATGACACACTGTACACTCCCACTGGAGACCTGCGCACTGTCTATAACGTCCTGCACACTCCCACTGGGGTCCTGCACACTTTCTCTAACATTCTGTACATTCACACTGGGGTCTCGCACACTTTCTATGACGTCACGCACACTCCCACGGGGTTCTGTACACTTTCTATGACGTTCTGCACACTCCAACTGCGGTCCTGCACACTTTCTATGACGTTCTGCGCATTCACACTGGGGTCTTGCACACTTTCTATGACGTCATGCACACTCCCACGGGGTCCTGTACACTTTCTATGACGTTCTGCACACTCCCATTCTCGTTCTGCACACTCAAACTGAGGTCCTGCACACTTTCTCCGACGTTCCGCACACTTCCATTTGGGTCCTACACACTTTCTATGACGTCCTGCACACTTTCTACGACGTTCTTCACACTCCCACTGGGGTCCTGCATACTTTCTATGACGTCCTGCACACTTTCCCCGACGTTCCGCACACTTCCATTTGGGTCCTACACACTTTCTATGACGTCCTGCACACTTTCTACGACGTTCTTCACACTCCCACTGGGGTCCTACACACTTTCTATGACGTCCTCCACACTTTCTACGACGTTCTTCACACTCCCACGGGGTACTGTACACGTTCTATGACGTCCTGCACACTCCCATTTGGGTTCTGCACACTCCCACTGAGGTCCTGCACACTTTCCCCTACGTTCCGCACACTTCCATTTGGGTCCTACACACTTTCTATGACGTCCTGCACACTTTATACGACGTTCTGCACACTCCCACTGGGGTTCTGCATTCTTTCTATGACGTCCTGCACACTTTCCCCGACGTTCCGCACACTTCCATTTGGGTCCTACACACTTTCTATGACGTCCTGCACACTTTCTACGACGTTCTGCACACTCCCACTGCGATCCTGCACACTTTCTACGACGTCCTGCACGCTCCCACTGGTGTCCTGCACACTTTCTGTGACGTCATGCACACTCCTACTGGGGTCCCGCACTCTGTATATGACATACTGTACACTCCCACTGGAGACTTGCGCACTGTCTATGACGTCATGCACACTCCCACGGGGTCCTGCACACTTTCTATGACGTCCTGCACACTTTCTGTGACGTCATGCACACTCCTACTGGGGTCCCGCACACTGTATATGACACACTGTACACTCCCACTGGAGACCTGCGCACTGTCTATAACGTCCTGCACACTCCCACTGGGGTCCTGCACACTTTCTCTAACATTCTGTGCATTCACACTGGGGTCTCGCACACTTTCTATCACGTCATGCACACTCCCTTGGGGTTCTGTACACTTTCTATGACGTTCTGCACACTCCCACTGCAGTCCTGCACACTTTCTATGACGTTCTGCGCATCCACCCTGGGGTCTTGCACACTTTCTATCACTTCAGGCACACTCTCAGGGGGTCCTGTACACTTTCTATGACGTTCTGCACACTGCCATTTGGGTTCTGCACACTCAAACTGAGGTGCTGCACTTTTTCCCCGACGTTCCGCACACTTCCATTTGGGTCCTACACACTTTCTATGACGTCCTGCACACTTTCTACGACGTTCTTCACACTCCCACTGGGGTCCTGCATACTTTCTATGACGTCCTGCACACTTTCCCCGACGTTCCGCACACTTCCATTTGGGTCCTACACACTTTCTATGACGTCCTGCACACTTTCTACGACGTTCTTCACACTCCCACTGGGGTCCTACACACTTTCTATGACGTCCTGCACACTTTCTACGACGTTCTTCACACTCCCACGGGTCCCTGTACACTTTCTATGACGTCTGCACACTCCCATTTGGGTTCTGCACACTCCCACTGAGGTCCTGCACACTTTCCCCCTACGTTCCGCACACTTCCATTTGGGTCCTACACACTTTCTATGACGTTCTGCACACTTTCTACGACGTTCTTAACACTCCCACTGGGGTTCTGCATTCTTTCTATGACGTCCTGCACACTTTCCCCGACGTTCCGCACACTTCCATTTGGGTCCTACACACTTTCTATGACGTCCTGCACACTTTCTACGACGTTCTGCACACTCCCACTGCGATCCTGCACACTTTCTACGACGTCCTGCACGCTCCCACTGGTGTCCTGCACACTTTCTATGACGTCATGCACACTCCTACTGGGGTCCCGCACTCTGTATATGACATACTGTACACTCCCACTGGAGACTTGCGCACTGTCTATGACGTCATGCACACTCCCACGGGGTCCTGCACACTTTCTATGACGTCCTGCACGCTCCCACTGGTGTCCTGCACACTTTCTGTGACGTCATGCACACTCCTACTGGGGTCCCGCACACTGTATATGACACACTGTACACTCCCACTGGAGACCTGCGCATTGTCTATAACGTCCTGCACACTCCCACTGGGGTCCTGCACACTTTCTCTGACATTCTGTGCATTCACACTGGGGTCTCGCACACTTTCTATGACGTCATGCACACTCCCTTGGGGTTCTGTACACTTTCTATGACGTTCTGCACACTCCCACTGCAGTCCTGCACACTTTCTATGACGTTCTGCGCATTCACACTGGGGTCTTGCACACTTTCTATGACGTCATGCACACTCTCACGGGGTCCTGTACACTTTCTATGACGTTCTGCACACTCCCATTTGGGTTCTGCACACTCAAACTGAGGTCCTGCACTTTTTCCCCGACGTTCCGCACACTTCCATTTGGGTCCTACACACTTTCTATGACGTCCTGCACACTTTCTACGACGTTCTTCACACTCCCACTGGGGTCCTGCATACTTTCTTTGACGTCCTGCACACTTTCCCCGACGTTCCGCACACTTCCATTTGGGTCCTACACACTTTCTATGACGTCCTGCACACTTTCTACGACGTTCTTCACACTTCCACTGGGGTCCTACACACTTTCTATGACGTCCTGCACACTTTCTACGACGTTCTTCACACTCCCACGGGGTCCTGTACACTTTCTATGACGTCCTGCACACTCCCATTTGGGTTCTGCACACTCCCACTGAGGTCCTGCACACTTTCCCCTACGTTCCGCACACTTCCATTTGGGTCCTACACACTTTCTATGACGTTCTGCACACTTTCTACGACGTTCTTAACACTCCCACTGGGGTTCTGCATTCTTTCTATGACGTCCTGCACACTTTCCCCGACGTTCCGCACACTTCCATTTGGGTCCTACACACTTTCTATGACGTCCTGCACACTTTCCCCGACGTTCCGCACACACCCACTGGGGTCCTGCACACTTTCTATGACGTCCTGCACGCTCCCACTGGTGTCCTGCACACTTTCTATGACGTCATGCACACTCCTACTGGGGTCCCGCACACTGTATATGACATACTGTACACTCCCACTGGAGACTTGCGCACTGTCTATGACGTCATGCACACTCCCACGGGGTCCTGCACACTTTCTATGACGTCCTGCACGCTCCCACTGGTGTCCTGCACACTTTCTGTGACGTCATGCACACTCCTACTGGGGTCCCGCACACTGTATATGACACACTGTACACTCCCACTGGAGACCTGCGCATTGTCTATAACGTCCTGCACACTCCCACTGGGGTCCTGCACACTTTCTCTGACATTCTGTGCATTCACACTGGGGTCTCGCACACTTTCTATGAAGTCATGCACACTCCCACGGGGTTCTGTACACTTTCTATGACGTCATGCACACTCCCACGGAGTCCTGTACACTTTCTATGACGTCCTGCACACTCCCATTTGGGTTCTGCACACTCAAACTGAGGTCCTGCACACTTTCCCCGACGTTCTTCACACTCCCACTGGGGTCCTACATACTTTCTATGACGTCCTGCACACATCCATTTGGGTCCTGCACACACCCATTGGGGTCCTGCACATTGTCTACGACGTTCTGCACACTCCCACCGCGTTCCTGCACACTTTCACCGACGTCCTGCACGCTCCCACTGGTGTCCTGCACACTTTCTATGACGTCATGCACACTCCTACTGGGGTAGCGCACACTGTGTATGACATACTGTACACTCCCACTGGAGACCTGCGCACTGTCTATGACGTCATGCACACTCCCACGGGGTCCTATACACTTTCTATGACGTCATGCACACTCACACTGGGGCTCTGTACACTTTCTATGACGTCCTGCACGCTCCCACTGGTGTCCTGCACACTGTCTATGACGTCATGCACACTCCCACGGGATTCTATACACTTTCTATGACGTCATGCACACTCACACTGTGGCTCTGTATACTTTCTATGACGTTCCGCACACTTCCATTTGGGTCCTACACACTTTCTATGACGTCCTGCACACTTTCTACGACGTTCTCCACCCTCCCACTGGGGTCCTGCATACTTTCTATCACGTCCTGCACACTTTCCCCGACGTTCCGCACACTTCCATTTGGGTCCTACACACTTTCTATGACGTCCTGCACACTTTCTACGACGTTCTGCACACTCCCACTGCGATCCTGCACACTTTCACCGACGTCCTGCACGCTCCCACTGGTGTCCTGCACACTTTCTGTGACGTCATGCACACTCCTACTGGCGTCCCTCACACTGTATATGACACACTGTACACTCCTACTGGAGACCTGCGCATTGTCTATAACGTCCTGCACACTCCCACTGGGGTCCTGCACACTTTCTCTGACATTCTGTGCATTCACACTGGGGTCTCGCACACTTTCTATGAAGTCATGCACACTCCCACGGGGTTCTGTACACTTTCTATGACGTCATGCACACTCCCACGGAGTCCTGTACACTTTCTATGACGTCCTGCACACTCCCATTTGGGTTCTGCACACTCAAACTGAGGTCCTGCACACTTTCCCCGACGTTCTTCACACTCCCACTGGGGTCCTACATACTTTCTATGACGTCCTGCACACATCCATTTGGGTCCTGCACACACCCATTGGGGTCCTGCACATTGTCTACGACGTTCTGCACACTCCCACTGCGTTCCTGCACACTTTCACCGACGTCCTGCACGCTCCCACTGGTGTCCTGCACACTTTCTATGACGTCATGCACACTCCTACTGGGGTAGCGCACACTGTGTATGACATACTGTACACTCCCACTGGAGACCTGCGCACTGTCTATGACGTCATGCACACTCCCACGGGGTCCTATACACTTTCTATGACGTCATGCACACTCACACTGGGGCTCTGTACACTTTCTATGACGTCCTGCACGCTCCCACTGGTGTCCTGCACACTGTCTATGACGTCATGCACACTCCCACGGGATTCTATACACTTTCTATGACGTCATGCACACTCACACTGTGGCTCTGTATACTTTCTATGACGTTCCGCACACTTCCATTTGGGTCCTACACACTTTCTATGACGTCCTGCACACTTTCTACGACGTTCTTCACACTCCCACTGGGGTCCTGCATTCTTTCTATGACGTCCTGCACACTTTCCCCGACGTTCCGCACACTTCCATTTGGGTCCTACACACTTTCTATGACGTCCTGCACACTTTCTACGACGTTCTGCACACTCCCACTGCAATCCTGCACACTTTCACCGACGTCCTGCACGCTCCCACTGGTGTCCTGCACACTTTCTATGACGTCATGCACACTCCTACTGGGGTCCCGCACACTGTGTATGACATACTGTACACTCCCACTGGAGACCTGCGCACTGTCTATGACGTCATGCACACTCCCACGGGGTCCTATACACTTTCTATGACGTCCTGCACGCTCCCACTGGTGTCCTGCACACTTTCTATGACGTCATGCACACTCCTACTGGGGTCCCGCACACT
The DNA here is from genome assembly GCA_029168955.1 of Aplectana chamaeleonis. Classification (NCBI taxonomy): domain Eukaryota; kingdom Metazoa; phylum Nematoda; class Chromadorea; order Rhabditida; family Cosmocercidae; genus Aplectana; species Aplectana chamaeleonis. The sequence goes on from JAPDOI010001999.1 coordinate 85,744, forward strand.
GTACATGACATACTGTACACTCCCACTGGAGACCTGCGCACTGTCTATGACGTCCTGCACACTCCCACTGGGGTCCTGCACACTTTCTATGACGTTCTGCGCATTCACACTGGGGTCTTGCACACTTTCTATGAAGTCATGCACACTCCCACGGGGTCCTGTACACTTTCTATGACGTCCTGCACACTCCCATTTGGAATCTTCACACTCCCACTAAGGTCCTGCACACTTTCTCCGACGTTCCGCACACTTCCATTAGGGTCCTACACACTTTCTATGACGTCCTGCACACTTTCTACGACGCGCTTCACACTCCCACTGGGGTCCTGCATACTTTCTATGACGTCCTGCACACTCCCATTTGGGTCCTGCACACACCCACTGGGGTCCTGCACACTCTCTACGACGTTCTGCGCACTCCCACTGGGGTCCTGCACACTTTCTACGACGTCTTGCACGCTCCCACTGGTGTCCTGCACACTTTCTATGACGTCATGCACACTCCCACGGGGTCCTGCACACTTTCTATGACGTCCTGCACGCTCCCACTGGTGTCCTGCACACTTTCTGTGACGTCATGCACACTCCTACTGGGGTCCCGCACACTGTATATGACACACTGTACACTCCCACTGGAGACCTGCGCACTGTCTATAACGTCCTGCACACTCCCACGGGGTCCTGCACACTTTCTATGACGTCCTGCACGCTCCCACTGGTGTCCTGCACACTTTCTATGACGTCATGCACACTCACACTGGGGCTCTGTACACTTTATTATGACGTTCCGCACACTTCTATTTGGGTCCTACACACTTTCTATGACGTCCTGCACACTTTCTACGACGTTCTTCACACTCCCACTGGGGTCCTGCATTCTTTCTATGACGTCCTGCACACTCCTACTGGGGTCCCGCACACTGTATATGACATACTGTACACTCCCACTGGAGACTTGCGCACTGTCTATGACGTCATGCACACTCCCACTGGAGACTTGCGCACTGTCTATGACGTCATGCACACTCCCACGGGGTTATGCACACTTTCTATGACGTCCTGCACGCTCCCACTGGTGTCCTGCACACTTTCTGTGACGTCATGCACCCTCCTACTGGGGTCCCGCACACTGTATATGACACACTGTACACTCCCGCTGGAGACCTGCGCACTGTCTATAACGTCCTGCACACTCCCACTGGGGTCCTGCACACTTTCTCTGACATTCTGTGCATTCACACTGGGGTCTCGCACACTTTCTATGACGTCATGCACACTCCCACGGGGTTCTGTACACTTTCTATGACGTCCTGCACACTCCCATTTGGGTTCTGCAAACTCCCACTGCGGTCCTGCAAACTTTCTGTGACGTTCTGCGCATTCACACTGGGGTCTTGCACACTTTCTATGACGTTATGCACACTCCCACGGGGTGTTGTACACTTTCTATGACGTCCTGCACACTCCCATTTGGGTTCTGCACACTCACACTGAGGTCATGCACACTTTCCCCGACGTTCCGCACACTTCCATTTGGGTCCTACACATATTTTATCTGACGTCCTGCACACTTTCTACGACGTTCTTCACACTCCCACTGGGGTCCTACATACTTTCTATGACGTCCTGCACACTCCCATTTGGGTCCTGCACACACCCATTGGGGCCCTGCACACTGTCTACGACGTTCTGCACACTCCCACTGCGATCCTGCACACTTTCACCGACGTCCTGCACGCTCCCACTGGTGTCCTGCACACTTTCTATGACGTCATGCACACTCCTACTGGGGTCCCGCACACTGTGTATGACATACTGTACACTCCCACTGGAGACGTGCGCACTGTCTATGACGTCATGCACACTCCCACGGGGTCCTATACACTTTCTATGACGTCCTGCACGCTCCCACTGGTGTCCTGCACACTTTCTATGACGTCATACACACTCCTACTGGGGTCCCGCACACTGTATATGACATACTGTACACTCCCACTGGAGACCTGCGCACTGTCTATGACGTCCTGCACACTCCCACTGGGGTCCTGCACACTTTCTATGACGTTCTGCGCATTCACACTGGGGTCTTGCACACTTTCTATGAAGTCATGCACACTCCCGCGGGGTCCTGTACACTTTCTATGACGTCCTGCACACTCCCATTTGGAATCTGCACACTATACATGGGCATTCGACCCGAGTTTTCGAATGAATGAATAATTCGAATACGGCCATTTCAAAAATTCCGAATAAATGAATACATTCGAATAATGCCTTTTAAAAAATCCCGAATAAATGAATACATTCGAATAGTGCCTTTTTAAAAATCCCGAATAAATGAATATATTCGAATAAGGCGTTTTCAAAATTCCCGAATAAATGAATATATTCGAATAAGGCGTTTTCAAAATTCCCGAATAAATGAATACATTCGAATAATAACTTTTAAAAATTCCCGAATAAATGAATACATTCGAATAATGCCTTTTAAAAAATCCCGAATAAATGAATACATTCGAATAAAGCCTTTTCAAAATTTCCGAACGAATGAATACATTCGAGTAAGGCGTTTTCAAAATTCCCGAATAAATGAATACATTCAAAAAGTCGACCAACTATTCGAATATTCGAATCCTATTCGAATATTCGAATAATATTCGACGTTTCGAAACCAAGGTCAATATCACCCCGGAACTTCGACTTTCGAAGAAACTAAGAGACTGTTTTTATCGTGAACTACCTTCAAGATGGGGAACACTAAATGAAACTACTAATAGCCAAAGTGGCAGTCCCACATAAACTGTACTTTTCTAGAACCATCAGTGAACGTAGGGCCCGAATATGCCCTTCACAGCTGCATAGTCACTCTGAATTTATTTAATATGCATTTTCCCCTGTTTCGCGTACCTATTGTATCATCCGAAAACGCATAGTGATCTTTCGAGAATCCGAAAACGGTCAATCGTGTTCAGCGCTCAAAACAACCCCCCTGGGCAAAGCTTGGGTAAAAGCACTTTTTCCAGAGCTTCCACGAAGTGATACCATTTTCCACATTTACCAATTTTCGGTTGAGCGGTAACCTAAATCAAGTAGGGCTTCAGAAAGCGTTGAAGAAAAACATTCCAGATTTGACCTTAAATTCCCCTAGAGTTGATGGTGGTGGAGGGGGGTGGTTATTTGGGGTGCTGATCACGAAGTTAAGGTTTCTTTGTCGATTGTCGACTAAATCCGTTCAAAGCTTCTCATCGGGAGGGAAATTTGATGGCAAAACGTGTTTTTTGACGTTTCCCGGAGCGCTACGATGTTGCTCAAATCGTTTCTTTGAGGGTCATTTGTAGTGCTCAACGCGAATCTGATGCAGTATATCGATCTTTTGACAGCTTGCAGTAGATTACGTGGGTATGCGGTAGTTTGGTTAAATTTCTGCGAATTCGGTCGGAAACGAATCAAGTTCTTCACGAACACGTTCAAAAATACGATGACGATGCAGATGGCTTCATGGATTTCGATGACAGGCAACGGCGCGAGGTGTGATACAACCCAACATCGGTCCGACCCCCACCCAAGTCAAGCGATTTGCTCCCCCCTGGGAAGAAGCAATGGCGACGACCGGGGGGGGGGTGGAGGTCCTCACTTCGAAATTTTTTATAGTGAACGACTTTTCAGATCACGACTACATTAATGCATCGATTTCATCAATTAATCTTAATAATGCAATAAGTAAATGTTTTTTCCACGAAAGCAGGCAAAATTAACTCTCCAGCGACAATGACACCAAATGTTTGTTCAATGACCGAACATTGATTAGTGCCCTGACGACACATAGGTGCGGTTTCGGGAATGAAAATATTATTTATTAATAGACTATCCGTATGTGAAAACGCACCCAAAACTTCATGGCCACAGCTTGAAGCTGAACACGCTACATAGGGTGGGCGGAGCCTGTTTTCATGCCCTGAGGGCATATATGTGCCGTTTCGGGCATGAAAACCAGGTGTAGTAATTGGCTATCCGGATGTGAAAACGCACCCCAAACTTCATAGACGAAGCTCTAAGCCGAACAACGCTACATAGGAATGGGTTCATGAAAAAATGTTCGGGATTGTGAAATATTGTGAAGTATTTCACGAAATTTGAATTAGGGAGTTTCGCGTTGCTACAACGTGCGGAAAACCTACTCACGGGCCCAAGTAATTTACAAAAAAAACGGTCTTTGTAGACCCATTTTCAGGTGTGATACAATCCATTGTATCACACCTAAATCCATACAAATTAGGTGTGATACAATCGATTGTATCACACCTAAAAATGGGTCTTCAAAGACCGTTTTTAACTGGTTAAAAGAATGAAATTGATTAATTGGGTCCGTGACTAGGTTTTCTGCACGTTGTAGCAACGCGAAACTCCCTAATTCAAATTTCGTTAAATACTTGTAAATATTTCACAGTCCCGGACATTTTTTCATGAACCCCTTCCTATGTAGCGCTTTTCGGCTTCAAGCAGCGTCCACGAAATTTCGGGTTCGTTTTCAAATCCGGATAGCCAATAATTATACGTGGTTTTCTTGCCCGAAACCGCACCTATGTGCCCTCAGGGCATGAAAACAAGCTCCACCCACCTTACGTAATGCTCTTGGGCTTAAAAAAATTGGTTGCGTTTTCATATGCGGACATTCGTATTAAAAATGTGGGTTCCGCGCCCTCAACCACTCCTATGTGCCCTCAGGGCATAAAAATCCTATGCTTCCGGCGATATCGCATCTTGGACACGAGTCAATTTAGTGGAGTAAATAGCAAGAGATATAACAGTGAACAATCCTCTTCTCAAACAGTCAACAATCCATTATTTCTCAGAATTGCAAAATTTTTTACCTTTAGCGGGATCGAACCTGTGACTCCTAAATTGCCTAAAAATGCATCTTCGATTACGAAATTCCAAAATATCTGTGTCATTTCGTTGACAGGATAGTCCGCTTGTAATGACCTCCATGACAGTGAATACCCAACATCACTGCTGCTGACATATCCAGGAGCGCATTGGAGACACACTTGACCTGGCCAAGACTCCTCCTCCATGTCAGAATCATTAACGATGGCCATGCTACTGTCGTCTATTGTCTTGCATGCTTCATCACCAGTGAATTGTAAGACCTTCTTGTGTGTTCCTGCCTTATTTTTACATCTCCATTTCAAATCTTGCCTCATTTGTTTTTTTCGCACTTGTTTCACACTATTCAGTGTGTTTTTTGATCTCCTGTCTCATTTTTCTCTCTCTGCATGATCTCCAGCTTTATTTTGACCTCTTATTGTGATCTCATTTTGCCGTCAATTTTTATACTAACGGTATGGTTCTCAACCCTCCCCCGCCCTGATAGAAGTCCATCTTGGTTCTTGGTTGACCGAAGGTCCGACCCCCCCATACCACCGGATGTCGACAGGTCTGACCCTCCCTCTGTGGTACATCACACCTCACGCCAAACCCTGTTCGATGATTGGAGCGAATGATGGACAAACTGAGTGAAACACATATGATCGTTCACTGGTTGAGAGATCGCCGCGACGAACACACGTGGCACGCACGCAAGCGAGGAGGTAATGATAGTCATGAACATCGATCAAGTGATATCACGTTAGATCGCTGCGTCGCGGCTATCTCTCGCCCAGTGATCGACGATACACATATTGCCCTAAAGGAAATTATTCGAAAAGGTGATGAGCATCAAGATAGCAGAATTTCCCCGAGATTGTTCTTTCTAAATTTCCGACTAGCGGCCCATAATGTGGTGGGTTGTCCAGAGGTTTTCCATATACTTGGCGATAGTGTAAACGTCTCCAAAGAAGGTGTACTGGATGCAGCCAGTTTCTTCTAAGCAGAGATCGAGAGTATAGCTTAGGGAGCTTGAACGTTCGGCTTCTCGCGATGGGCTAGCGCAGAATATACCCTGCATCAAACGAGTTGGCGATCGTATAGCCCAGAAAAGCAGCTCTCCCTCTGCGTCTCTAGTACTGAATTCGTACTAGAGACGTATGGAACAGCGGCATGGCTCCCCGCTGTAAAGCACGTCGCAGTGATGAGGGGGTAGCCACGGAGGAGCGCTGCTTCCTTGGACTCCACGACAGTTGACTCATTTCCAGTAGGTCCCGCCACGACTACTACTGTCACTCACTCTGGCATATTGCCAGGAGCCGAATGGTTGAGCTCCGCAAGCTACACTAACTGTAAGATTGAGGAACAAACAATACTATCAAAAATTTGAACAAGAAATGGAGAATGAACACGGGGAGCGTAAGCGGCAAGAAGAGGAGAAAAAGTGCGGCGAGAGAAATTTCTGCAGAATATGAGTTTGAGCTGCATAACTTGTCCTTGCTTCGCATGCTTAATTCTTATATTTCGTTTCGTATATGTGCATACAGAATCAATTTCGAAATTCAAAGAAAGGAGACCAGTGACGGAGGGGTTGAAAATCGGAGGAGATTGTCTTAACTAGCTGCCACAATGGGGAACAGGAGGCACCCACACTTTCGTGGATACCCTCTATCCACCATTACGGCGGCGACGGCGTAAAATAATGGGAGCAGGAGAACACACTATCGATTTCGCGGAGGCGGCCCAGCGCCAATGGGCGACGGCTAGCAGTCCGGCCTGTTGCGGCAAGTTCGGATAGCATCGCCCCTAATAGGGGAGGGAAAAGAGGCACCCTGATGTGGGCGGGGTCCTAGAGCGCATGGCGCGCGCACTTTCTCGTAGACAACTTCCCGGGACACCTTCTCATGGATAAGAGAAACGAATAGGAGAAATAGCGATCATCTGGGTGGCAGTGGAAACGAAATCGATTGAGGGTAGCTAATAATTCCAGAAATATTCTATAAAAACGCATCGCGACGTGAAAGGGACTCCTCCGCGAGAAGGTGCGCGCGCCATGCGCTCTGAGGCCCCTTCCATATCAGAGTGCCTCTTCGGGCGCACCCGCCCCTAATCGATATGCGCTGGTGCTTGTGTACAGCGCGCAACGGGAGATCTGCCCACAAGAACGAACAGCGGAAATGTTACTCACAAAAATGGATAGCTCAATTTGCGAAAAGATTCTTTGAAGGGTTTCTATTTCAAAGGTAGAGGAAATAGGTTTTGTCTAATTCGAATGTGAGGCACTTTTTTCCGAATATTCGGATTAAACCCAAAATTTGTATTCCCGAATGAATCGAATATTCGAATAACTCCAAAATTTAATTTTTCGAATAAATCGAATATTCGAATAAATCCAAAAATTCAATTCTCGAATAAATCGAATATTCGAATAAACCCAAAACTGAATTTCCCGAATAAATCGAATATTCGAATAAATCCAAAATTTAAATTTTCGAATAAATCGAATATTCGAATAAATCCAGAAATTCAATTCTCGAATAAATCGAATATTCGAATAAATCCAAAACTTCAATTCTCGAATAAATCGAATATTCGAATAAATCCAAATTTTAAATTCCCGAATAAATCGAATATTCGAATAAACCCCAAAATTGAAAATCCCGAATGAATCGAATATTCGAATACTCGAATATTCGAATTATTCGAATATTATTCGAATATTTATTCGATTCGGTCCCAAGTCTACTGCACACTCCCACTAAGGTCCTGCACACTTTCCCCGACGTTCCGCACACTTCCATTAGGGTCCTACACACTTTCTATGACGTCCTGCACACTTTCTACGACGTTCTTCACACTCCCACTGGGGTCCTGCATACTTTCTATGACGTCCTGTACACTCCCATTTGGGTCCTGCACACACCCACTGGGGTACTGCACACTCTCTACGACGTTCTGCGCACTCCCACTGGGGTCCTGCACACTATCGATAACCTCTTGCATAACACTCCTCGAAACCTGGCGGTTCTGAACGGCGTGGCGTCTCATCCACCACTACTAAATACCTATCGTCATGATTAGAGCTTAGCCTTTCTAGCGCTAGACGACTCATAGCAGTTTTCATGACCCAATTCTAAAAGTGCGCCCTACGGACAAACTCGGTTGCCCCGCGACGCGTAAGATGTGATTCGCTGATTTTTTAATAATCGATGGATGCCCCACCCACCCAAATAATGGTACCATTTCATCCCTGTTTTGATCGGCCATTAAGGACATCCGCGGGAAAACACAAATACACATACATACATACATACATACATACATACATACATACATACATACATACATACATACATACATACATACATACATACATACATACATACATACATACATACATACATACATACATACATACATACATACATACATACATACATACATACATTACATACATACATACATACATACATACACATACATACATACATACATACATACATACATACATACTGTACATACATACATACATACATGTACATACATACATACATACATACATACATACATACATACATACATACATACTTACATACTTACATACATACATACATACATACATATACATACATACATACATACATACATACATGCATACATACAGACATATATACATACATATATACATACATGCAGCCACATGCATACACACATACATACATACATACCCCCATACATACATACATACATACATACATACATACATACATACACACATACATACATACATACACACATACATACATACATACATACATACATACATACATACATACATACATACATACATACATACATACATACATACATACATACATACATACATACATACATACATACATACATACAAACATCGGAACATAACTGCTTTAAGTATAAGGATTGATTAGGAAAACAGTGGTTACCTACCTATTTGACCTGTTTTCCTCTCCCATCACATACGAAAAAGCGCAGCCCACAATGTTTTGTAGCGATTTGATCTGCCACTCGACAATATCGAGTTGTTCGTCACGGACCACAAGAACTACATAGAAAATCTCTACTTACTATTAGGCTCCGTCCATACGTGGCGAGCAGGGTCAAGCTCATTGTGGTCCGCGGACCACCGTGGGATCGAGGGGTGTCGTTATTTTTTTGGGATAACTTGAATTTTATTTTGGGGGTCGTTATTTCTGATCCATCTTAAATAATGTCTGTATCGCTCGAAAATCGAATCTTGAGGTAAAATTATCTAAGATCATGATTATTTACAATGGAAAAGTAAACATAATCGATGGAACAAGAGCGGTTTGAAATGAAAAATGGAGTAAATCATCAAACGTGTGCTAGCTCGACATTACCTCTTCTACAATATTTGAAAGAGACATTACTCCGTGGTTTTCTAGCAAAATCCGATGGAATAAGATACTATTTTTATTGCTTCGGAAGTCGTTAGGCCACGACTGCAAACTTCGTGCAGAACTGGCAATGGTAGCATAGAAGGTTTTTAACGGTGGCACTGCATCTTGTATAGCACAGTACTTCTGGTGTAAGGCGATCGAGTTCGTCATCGAATCTTGGCGTACTGAATAATCTGTATCTTGTTCGCGTCGTCTATTTATTTGAACCAACCTCTTATGCTTAAGTTCGCGTTTGCAGGTTTATACATTTACGTCTTCGAAACTCGCTATTTCACAATGTATCATCTCCAGCAGTATGTGACGACCCAAAGCATAGAGGAAGTCCTCCTGCTTTCTGCGTTAGGGTCATCTCTTGGGGACATATACCTTTGAATCTGATTGGTATAGCTGGAGTAGAACTCAGTAATGTGCGCGCTAGACAGAGCAACAGATGTACTTCGTTATACACTTTACCCAAGACTGAATCTATAAGAGCTTCGATGCCAAAAGTAGTGTAATCGGTGTAGCGATAAGCGTAGTCTTGATCTCTTTGACGGAGGTGTGACTCCTCATCTTTGTTTTTTTTTTGACTTCGTGTCTCGGAACTCCGCCGTTGAGAGCGTTTCTTGGTTTTGCGACGTCGGTCAATCAAAGCCCCTACATGTCTTAGGATCAAAACACAACAGGTGCTCAGATATACGGCCTCCAAAAGAGGTATAGTTTTGATCAAGAAACACTTTGGTCTCACTTTCGTATCTTATAGTTAGGTTCAAGGGATTCTTGATTTTTAGAACGTTATTGTCTATCAATAATATTTCTGCAACATTTGCCAATTTGCCGCCGTTGTTTCCCATCATGTGGTCGAAATAGCGCCAGCGAGACACATCTTCTACCATGAGACTTTCTTCATATTGTACCATAGTTCCTTTGATAGAGATGTCAGCTGGGATAGTGTATGGCTCACGTAGTCAAGAATTAGAAACGTGGGTCCATCGAGGAGCATACATGCAGCAGCCACAGCTCTTGCTTTGATACTTTCAGTTGTATCTTAGTTCGACAAGGTTTGAAGGCACCTCATTAAAACGGGTCAGTTGCGTAGCATCTTTGCTAGCGCTTGCTGCATGCTGGCCGACCAGCGGACCTAATATAGCACCCCCGTTTTGAGGTACGAAAAATTCATCTGTTCTTGAGCGAGTCGATGCTCTGAGCTATGTTCTACGTAGACGCTGAGAAGAAAACTCTAAAATAGAACATATTTAGATACCTAAAATTTCTTTTAATCATATTGGATTCACACATGCTTTCACAGTTCCACCAAGTGTTGTCTCATCATCTAACATACGCTGACTCAGATATTCCCTGTTATGAACTCGATACCAATAGCATATATTCCGCCGAGCACCTGCCGGAACATATCGTATTGAATGGCGGATGATAACAGCAGACACTTTTTGTTATGAACTCAATGCCAATAGCATATGTTCCGGGAACATATCTGTTTGTTTAGCGTAAGATAAGAGTTTTAACCTGATATTCGCTTCCCTAAGGTTTCCAAAACTGTTCTATACCACGAAAACGTGATTTTTTATCACCAAAACGTTATAACTCTCATCCCTATAATTGAACCTTGTTTGAAAACGCTCATTAAATTTTATGAAACATCCATTCTACTCCGAATAAGTGTTCTACATAAAACAAGAATTCTACCTTCACACTATGCATGCTATTCTTCTCGGTAATATATCAACTTCTGCAGAAATACCTACAAAACAGTATGACATCGATCTTCGGATATATAACAGAACAAATAATACGTATTCTTTTCGAGAATCGATACAACATAATATTCCATGATCTAATCCCTACTCAAAGATCATTACAAATCCGCGTGTTTCCTGAAACAGTCCAAGAGCGCTGCGCTGTATTCATTGCGAGTATTGTCAATACCTATATAGTTTCCGTGGGTTGCCGTGAATTTACAGTTGGGTTCCGCTCATATCAGTACATCTAATTCTCCAAAATCGAGCTGCTGAGACAATTGGGCTTAGCAGGTGACTACTTTTAGTCAAAATAGGTACCAACAACGGTTTGGAAGCTCTAATTCTTCGAAAATTCGAGCTGTCGAAAAATTCGGACATGGAAGGAGTCTATTTTTGGTCAGAGATATGCACCAACAACGGTATATCAGCTTTAGTTCTCCCGAATTTTTACCTGTTAAATAATACGGTCGTGGCATGTGGCTATTTTTGGTCAAAAAGACACCAGCAACGGTATGAAAGCTAAAATTGTGTACTCCTAACAGTCTACACCCCCATTCAGAATAGTTCTTTTGGTCTATCGGCAAAGCTCAGACCCCACCCCTCCGCAGCTCAGACCCCCATAAGGAGCTCCACACCTCGCGCCCAACCCTGACACGAGTTCAAGCAGCTGGGACAAGAGGATAAAGTCACAATGCGTGAAATCTATGACGTCACATCCTCGTACAGTCCACGGCAACAACAAAGTCGGTGGTGTGGATGCGTTTTATCTGCGTCTTATATTTTTTTGTGTTAATCCTGCGCAGTATTTTTGTAGTGCGGGCGCAGCCTGTCGTAGTTAATCCCCTCACATACATACATTTCATGTGTTTCTTTATTGAGAAATAAAGTTATCGAATTAAATCCATGTGAAACTTTATGTGTGTTTTTGTTGTACGAGAAACGCGCCGTTTTGCAGCATCCCCGGTGCTTTTCTCTCCAGTATGTAGCAGAAAATTAAGAATTAGCCGTCGATTATGGCAGTGCCTCCGCAGTGGCTCACACAAGCACCCTATTCAACGGATAATTTTTAATCTTCTTCCCAATTTTGAGAAAAGAGTCACTGGTTGAAAAATTTACCTCCAAGAATAACCCACTTTAAGTACCTGTAGAAGAGAAGGTTAGACAAAATTAATCAATAATTACAGCAAGAAGCGAGAAAATTGAAAAAATAGGCTCGTAAAAGCAGAAAACAGAGAAACAAGGCATGAATAATAGAACGAAACAGAAATCATTCAAAACTATTTTTGTCTACGCCGCTAGACGCTTACAGCATAAAAAGCGAGCGGACCGATCGTCAACTCGGAAAGACGTTTTTGGTTGGCGGATCATAACAGACAATCGTATTCGTTGGCGGTTCATAACAGCTCCCTGTTTCCACCAATACCAAACCTATAGCAAACCAATACCCTGCGAACGTGGCCGCGCTTTGGTTTGCAGCAATCGATTTTGGTATCCTATTGATTGGAGGTTGATAACTACCCTGCTTTCGGTACCGGGTTCATAACAGCGAATGTCTGAGGAAGTTTTAGCTTGAACGCCGTTTATGTGCACTGTCATCACAGATGCACCGTCGGGAGAGGGTCATCACCTTTCGTACGGAAAACGCGAACGGCTTGTGAGAAAGACCATTCTGCATGTCTGTCCATGAATCCTCCTCAACGAGAAAGTTCTTGAATGCATCGACGATGTCTTCGGACTTCCGCTTTCTGTTTCTACTATCGAGGCAGTGGAAAGTTACGGGTGTGTAGGAGGGTGGGAGATAATCTTCATCAGAAATGTTGCGATCGGTGTCGGAAGTTCCGTCGGTCAACAGAGAGAAGGGGAGGTAGTTTTTCATTGAACATTTCAGCAAATCAAACATCAAGTGGTGTGCAAATTCTTGACCATACGCTTGGCAGATGTGGGATCGCCATGCGATTCAGCAGGCATCGCATCGGACTTCATAGCCGTCACAATAAGGGAATTGTTTAGCAAAAGCTAGGCCTTCCTATGCAGCGATACCACATACGAGATAGGATTGAAAGCTCAGTTTGAAGACATCATGCTAAGAAAATTTGCAGCATTCTGCGCTAAAACATGAGCTTGACACGGCTTTCTGCAAAAACGCCACCTCACCCCTCGTGAAATTTATCCGAAGCTTTCAAATTATCAGCATTGCAAGTTCTATCTTGTGTATCTCTGCTACTCGGACAAAATGAAAACCTGACCGCGGGCAACAATATGAAATAATGCTGATCGCGACAATGCGGAGGTTGTGACGCGTTCCGACCGCGCTCATGTTTTGCAGGCGGTCGAACCGCGCTTGAACGCGGTCAAACCGCGGTAATAAACGACGGTCAGACAGCGTGCACCTCGAAATCAGCGGCCGCGACAGGTAAGGAGGAGCGGCTCCTAGTCCGTTGCTTGAAACTCAAGAAGGTTCAGAATACGTTAACATATGATGCCACTTTTGATCAAATTGTCATGCACGCTTCTTAACATATTAGTCCGACTAATCACTAATTAATTCTTGCATATAACAATTAATATAAATCTAATTATTATTAATTTTATGATTCTCAAATACTTTTCATATTATTATTTTTTTATTAATATTAATGTTTTTTTAAAAATAATATTAATATTATTGTTGTTGTTGTTGTTGTTGTTGTTGTTGTTGTTGTTGTTGTTGTGTTGTTGTTGTTGTTGTTGTGTTGTTGTTGTTGTTGTTCTTATTATTATTATTATTATTATTATTATTATTATTATTATTATTATTATGATTTTTATTATTATTATTATTATTATTATTATTATTATTATTATTATTATTATTATTATTATTATTATTATTATTATTATTATTATTATTATTATTATTTTATTATTGACTTATCGAGGACATGAACAAAGTAATAACAGCAGCACCTCGTACACCTGTCGGATTTAGGTCAGCTTTAGAGGTGAAAACAGGAGTAAGGCAAGGAGCTGTAGCAGGATCTTTTCTTTTCAACTTCGTCGTTGGTGACATCATGCGTACATTTGCTGAGCAGTTTCCTGCGGACGTGATACTTACACCATCAGCACGCTTCCTTATCGACCTGGAGTACGCCGATGACATTGTGTTATTCTCTGAAAACAACACAAAATTGCAAAGGATTGTGAACCTCTTTTCGGAGTGTTCCGCAGCCTATGACCTTCGTCTTCCTCTTGACAAATGCAAGCAGATGTGGGTCTCTCAGAGGCCTTCAAAGGGAGTTCGTGTGGACGGACAACGCATCAAACTTGTGGATGATTTCTGTTATTTGGGCTGTTTTCTGGAGGATTATGGTAGTTATGCAGCGGATATTCGGCAACGATGTGAGGAAGCTACGCCTGCATTTAATTCTCTAACCAAGTGTTTGTGGTCTACCACCATTGCGAAGGAAGTCAAGTTGCACGTCTACCTATCCGCTATCCGCCCTATCATGATGTACGGATCGGGGACGTGGGCAGCACCGAAGACGCAGACGGAAAGGTTGGATTGCACGGAGAGGAAGCTTTTTAGGCGTTTGCTTGGATATTTCTGGTCGCGTGCATACCATAACGAAGATCTTCACAAGGAAATCGGTGCAGTACATCAACGATTGACACTAGGGAGGTGCCATCATCTCCCAACGCTATTTCAAGCAGCAATGGAAAGTCGACTTCGACTGTTCGGGCATATACTAAGAAGAACGCCGGATCGTCTTGTACAACACGATCTAGAAATTCTTCCAAATCCTGTCTGGAAACGGCCACCTGGGCGTAGGCGAAAGTTCTGGACGGATGTGGTTAAAGAGGATTTGAAGTCACTCGGCATCGAAAGACAGTTCAGGCGCGATGTTTTGTTTCGCAGGAAATGGAATAGTGACAGTTGGATGGAATGTGTTCAAATTGTGGCTGAAGACAGTGAAAAATGAACACGGCTGACTACTTGGACGGCACACCTAGGTGAAGATGCGGAATGACCGCGTCAGGTATGTGTCCCGCGAATCCAAGGAATGGCCAATCAAAACAAATGAACTGGTTACCCGAATGAATGGAATTCCTGTAGCGGTGTTCAGCATTTATGTTGGACGGTGAAAGTGAGTATTTAGAGTAAATCAAACACGCTCGACTTGGTCATCGTATTTTCCCGACTCATACCTTGCAAAAATGTAAACTTCCAGAGCGACCGCACCTGCGACAAGTGTGGGCCAAACAGAGATGTGCCTTTCAGCGCCCATCTTAGAGGCTGAAAATGTGGATATAGGATAAATCTACCCCACTCGATTCGAATATCTTATTTTTGTGACCCTTACTCTCAGCAAAAAATGTGAGGTCTAATGTTTTCCGAAAATTAAGCACTTGCGGGATCGAACCCGTGTCGTGTGTTTCGTGTATGAGTGGGTTTCGGAGAATAAAATTCGCAACGTAACCAGATCGGATGACGCTCTTTTGAATCAGAATTCCATACATCCGAAGTGACATGTTCTTCTTGGACTTGCGAAATTGTGGTGCGCGCGAAGCGCGCACTAGATTTGGTTTTGAATTGGCCACGCGCGCAACCCCTATTTCGAAATCTCAGCTCAGAGTGAACGTAGGATTTAGAGCTAAATTGCATTAAAAAGAGCGCAAAAAAGTTGGTATATGTGCCCAAAAATGGTTTAGAACGGTTCGCTGGTTTTCGAGTAAAAATTGAAAGACCGCTCGTTTTTGTTGTTAATCTTTTTTTTTCAGACGGCGTTCACGATCTTGCGGGTACACTTAAAATTGAGCTAGGGAGCTCATTTTTGAACAAAAAGGCTGAAAATGGATGCAGGTCGCTCCTATTCCAATTTGAATTTGATACCTTAACTTTGAAGGGTACCTCAAAATCGTGGGTTTATATACTAATTTAGCCGTGGAGCACGAAAACTGATTTTTTCTGCTACTGCTGTGGAGACCGGAGTGTGTGGGTGAATCTGCAGCCAATCAACACAGGTCGTCGGAGGTAAGTACCGAACTTGTCACAATTCGTACTCATGACACGTCATCGATCGATAATCAACATTATCGATTTTCGCACTTTTTGCACAAAATGCGGCTAGGAGTGGTGATTGCTGATGGGATTGGTTTTCTTGGTTGGAGAATTTTGCTCATCAGTCATTATCGATAGATACCAATCAATAATATTGATTTTTTCGCCTGTTGCACAAAATGCCGCAATGATTTTTGATTGTTGATGGCTCTAAGTCACTTGTCTGGGAAATTCTTCTCATCATGCAAGATCAAGTATTAAACTAGATTTTCTTTAATTATCGATAATATTGAGTTCTCACATAATGCAGAAAATGCGGCAATGAGTGGTATTTTTTATGGTTTTGGGTCATAAGTTTCAGAAATTGTACTCATACGACAATATCGTCTGTTAGATGTTTCATCACTCCGGAATGGAAATCGTTGAGCAAAATTGAAGTCAGAAAGAGAACCTTTGGGAAATATATGTGAAATTTCTGGAAATTTAGCTTCCTGGCAAAAGTAGCGATTTGGCAATGGTGGGAAAAGCTTCAAAAATATCTTGAAATATCTTAAAAAATGATTTGGCGAAAAATGGCCTGGAAATATAAAAAAGCTAGGAAATGAAGTGAAATAACCAAAAATGCGATTTGGTGGTCGATCATTTCTAAGCTTCTCCGTTAAACTTATCAAAACGAAATCAAGCGCGATATGGAATGGAGTTCGCCTAGTTTGACCTTGCTGATTCCCTTATTACAGCTTTCAAAAATGGCTTACTGTTGCGCGCTTGATTCCGTTATAATAAGTTTAACGGAGAAGCTTGTGAAATGATCGACCACCAAATCGCATTTTTGGTTATTTCACTTCATTTCCTAGCTTTTTTACATTTCCAGGCCATTTTACGCCAAATCATTTTTTTAGATATTTCAAGATATTTTTGTAGCTTTTTCCACCATTGCCAAATCGCTACGTTTGCCAGGAAGCTAAATTTCCAGAAATCAATTTACGAATTCATATTATTTAAAATCGCATTTATTTCTTTGAGACATCCGGTATTGTTGACCTCAGCCCATCACTTCATCTTCTCCACGCTTCTTTTCCACCACATATATACCTTAGCTTCCTACCCAGAGTCATTCGCGATTTCTGGATACACATTCAAACCTATGTGTCTCATATTCAACATTAGGAGAGCCTTCACTATAATAATAAACCCTTACTTTAGCTAAGTTTTTCAAAAAACGCAGGCAACTTAATGTAATCTGTCAAGAAAAGCCTCGTCCGTGATCTATTTCAATGTTAATGTCTTGTTTTTCTTTGAAATAGTTGTTCTTCTTTAAGTTATACATCTTTTAGAATAAGTTGTTCCTTTTATTTAATTTTTACTACGAAAGCAGACAATTAACACTCCTGCATGGAGGACCGAGCAAATAGCCAAAAATTCGACCTACCGATGTTTCTGGGAGGGGGTCTGAGAAAATTGCCAAAAGTTTGTTTTTAGAGGGGGAGTCTGAGAGAATTTAGCCTTGCCCACACCTCGTGCCGAACCCTGATCGTTGTTTTCTGCCAATCACGGAGACTGCAGGTCACTCAGCACACTGAAGCACGCAGAAAAGCGGACTTCTCGGGGATTCATCTGCTTGCGAGCCAACCACGGAAACTTCAGGAATAACTACGGCAACGGCAGGGGAACTACTGAACGGGCAATGTCTCAATCAGGATTAATCGAGGGAGCTTGCCCATTGACCGCAGATAAACCTCGATGAACCGCAGGAACTTGTGGGCCAACCGCAAAACCTTCCACACTGACGGTTTGGTCTTCTGGATTGACCGCGGTAGCTTGTGGGCCGACCGTGGTTAAATTCAGATCAATCGCGGGACTTTCTAGACTGACCGCGGGCGCTTGCGGACTGACCGCGGGAGCTCACAGACTGACTGTGGGAGCTTGCAGACTGACCGCGGGAGCTAGCGGACTTACCGCGGGAACTTGCGGACTTACCGCGGGAGCTTGCAAACTCACCACGGGAGCTCACGGACTGACCGCGGGAGCTTGCGGACTGACCGCGGGAGCTAGCGCACTTAGGCGCTATTCATACTACTCAACGCCAGCGCGGTACGCGCGTGCCGCGCCGGCGTGGCGTTTGAGTATGAATGGCCTAACGCCTCGCCCGCGCGACACGCGCGTGACGCCCGCTCCGCCATGGCGGCGATAGCCTTAATGGCTTTTTAACCATTTTCACCACTAAATCATCATCAATTTCTTTTCGTTTCTTTATAATTAATTCCATTGCTCTCCTCTGCTATCGTGCTGGTGCAAGCATTTACAGAATTTGGTTGTTTGGAAAAGTTAGGCCCGCTTTTTTCCGCTCCGCCTAGGCGTCGCCGCTGAAGTATTCATAGTCTCCGCAAGCGCGGCACGCGCGTCACGCACTTGAAAACTATTCATACTCTAACGCCACGCCAGAGCGGCACGCGCGTGCCGCGCTGGCGTTGAGTAGTATGAATAGCGCCTTACCGCGGGAAATCTCGGGCTGACCGCGAGCGGAAACCGGTTCGACCAACGGCCATCCCGTTGGCGGTCCGCTAATCGCACGCGGTCAGGTTTTCTCTTTGCCCGAGTAGGACCTACAGCGTTGTCGCAAGCTTCAGTCATTAAGCTCTCATTATGTGAACGACCTCATACTCTTTCCACTCCATTTTTTGCACTCTTTCCGTAAGGTCTGCAGATATTTTTTGCATCAGGTCGCGAAGCTTTCCATGCCTCTTCTGTGGCGAACCGTGACCAGAAATTCTGAGTTGGTAGCGAAACTCAAACTATTGTTTGGTTCACATAACAACTCATACTTTTGGGTGCTGAAGCTCTTAGCGGAGAAAAAAAAGTTCTCCGAAAATTGACACACGAATGCCATTTCTTGCTCTGCAACTTTGGAAAGATAGCACACAACATCTCCGTCATTATTTAATACCTTAGAACTCGAAGATTCGAAACAAGTTCAAAATCGTGCAAGTTGAAAGGAAGCGAGTCTGGAAATGTCCGAATGTCAGTTTCAGAAAAAAAATTCTCGGAACGAGGGTACCAATCGACTGGAAATGTTCCAAAAATCATTTCTAGAGGCGAAAAAATAACTTTCTCCAAATACTGAACTTGGCCTGTCATCCTACGGAATTGGGAAAAATCGTCCGAAAAATCCAAAAAGGGTCGTCCATATACATGACCTAGTGCAAGAATGGAACTGTAGACAGATGTTAGACAATGTTAACGTCCGGAGATGAGATCATAGAATCGATTTTGAGCCGAGTTACGGCCGTTCAAAAGTGCCGTGGTCACACGGGGGTCCGAAAGCACCAATGGACCACCGTGGCCAAAAACGGAGGGCGAAGATTTTTACGGTTCCTGAAGTGTTTTTTAGCTACCCATCTGGCTGAAGTTTTTCAATATCGGCAGCGCATGCTCATGAAACGCTATTCATCTTCTTCGAAATAGTGAGGCTTCAAAAATTGAAAAAACCTCCCAAACGAAACGAGTCAGGAAACGGGCGAATGTCAGTTCCAAAAAAAAGTACCCTGAACGAGAGTACCAAGCGACTATACAGATGTTAGTATGTGTTAAGTTCCAAGGAAGAGTTCATAAAATTGATTCCGAGCGAGTTGGGCCGGTCAAAGGTGCGGTGGTCCAAAAGCTCCACTGGACCACCGTGACCAAAAACGGAGGGCGAAGATTTTTCCCGCTTCTGAAGTCCTCTTTGGAATGATAAGCCCCAGAAATTGAGAAAAACCTCCAAAATGAAAATAGTCAGTAACGTCTACCAATTTTTTTCACTTTTCCTAGAGGGTCATTTCGAGCCGAAAAAAATGACTCTCTCAAGGAGGGGAGACCAGCTGTTCCCCCAATTTCGGGGTCACCTCGTCGCGTCGCGGCGGGGTCGACCCGGGACGCGGACGAGT
Organism: Aplectana chamaeleonis; assembly: GCA_029168955.1. Lineage (NCBI taxonomy): Eukaryota > Metazoa > Nematoda > Chromadorea > Rhabditida > Cosmocercidae > Aplectana > Aplectana chamaeleonis. The sequence continues at coordinate 105,770 of JAPDOI010001999.1, forward strand.
TTTCTGTGCACGGGAGAAGGATTAGAGCGCGATTACGTGCGGCGTCGTGGCCAATCAATTTCGGACCGACGCCTCCTCGGCTTGATCGCTGTGTTGCTCTCAGGCACCGGTTCGATTCGAGCGCCTTCAGAACGAGGTTGGACCGTTGAACCGCTCTGGCTCGAAACGAAAAAAGAGGCGGGGTCAACCCGAAACGTGGCTCGTTCGTTTCGGGAATGACATCGGTCCACCTCTCAAAGCCGTGATTGCAGTCTCGGTGATTTCGTAACTACTCCGTGGATCGTGCGTCGGTCCACCTTTCATAGCCGGGACTGCACTCTCGGTGATGACGTCACGCCTTCGTGGATCGTGGCTCGGTCCACCTTCCATAGCAGGGATTCTCATAAGATGATGACGTCATCATGTCATAGCAATGACGTCATCCTTGATTTTCGGAGCATGGTGGTTATATGGCTTTACCACCATGCTCGAAAAATCAAGCATGACATCCTCGCGGTGACCGAAATGAAGCGTGTAGAGCGTAGAATCGATGCTAACAAGATACTGACGTCATCATTCTGGTGTTGACCATGAGAATTCTACACTTCAACAAATACTTGAACTTATTAACGCTCGACAATCAGTTTTCTAGGTAACCGTTTCCATTGATTTATAGTTCAGAGCTTTTGTTCACTCTTGCCCTGTTTTTCTTCTCATACTGTCGCTTTCGGAGCCAAATTCCGGTCTGCAAATGCGGATTACCGCTCTTGCATCATGCAACACTATGGTAATGGTGCTGGAAAAAAGGTGAATCGTGCCGGGACTAACAAGGGAACAATTTTTTGTCAGCCTGGCCATTCCAGATGAAATGTACAATTCTAGAACCATTTTTGGCATAGAATCCGATTACGATCTTCGCAGCTGCCTAAAACCACTCTGAGAAAGTTATACGTGTTCGTCAAGGCCTAGACGGAAGGTAAGGGGCGGCCCTATAAAATTTTCAGGGTGTTTTGCAAAAAATTTCGGATTCGGCTTGAAGCTTGTATGCAGGGCTAGTCTAGGGTGCTGAACACGGATCTGGAGACCGTTTATCGAAATTCTGAAGTTTGTTAAAGGTTACGGTAGGTGTCATGCCATTTAGGCGGCAAAGCCTATCCTAGTATTTCGAAAATCGACAACAGGACACTAAATCCGTATTCACCACCCCGGATAACCCCCGCATACAAATTTTTAGTCACGTCTGAGACTGTGATCGAACTACCGAACATCCATGCGTAATCTACCGTAATCTGCCGAAAATCAGTGATCCTCAGATTCGTGCTCAGCATTCGAAATAACCCTCAGAGAAACAACTTCAACTAAATCTATCGTAGCACTCCGGAAATCGAAAAAAATCAAAAGTCGCGATTTGCCATAAAATTTTCCCACGATGGGAAGCTTTGAAACGCATCTAGTCGAAAACTTCGGAAAATCGACAAATAAACCACAGATGTGTGATCAGCGCCCCAAATAATCCACCTGGGAGGATTTCAAGTTAAAGGCTGTGGTCACGATGAAAAACGTTATAGAAAAAACTACAAAAATCAGCTCAGATCAAAAACAGCTGAAAAACTATGAAGGTAGGGCGGTGAAAAACGGGCTAGAATTAGAGTTTTTAGGGCCCAAAGAAGCTGTTTCGTGCACACGTGCACAGCGATGACGAAAAAGATCGCCGTCTCATGCCGAGCAGTCAAAAATCATCGACATTCAGAGGACGAAATAAATGCAAATTTAACGAAGAAAAACAGTTGAACAATGAAAGCATCACTTCAGTCAATGTTTTTGACTAGATGTGCACATAAATCCAAAGCTTCATTGATTGAAATTCAATTTCAAGCCAACTGATGTTCTTGATATAAGAGGTCACCGATGCCGATGATGTGGAGTGGGCTCGTCCACCATCAAAAGACAAGAAAGTTCAGGCTTCAAATTTGGCCCAAAACAGTGGTTTTTTCGCGATTTTTTCTTATAGGTCCTACTACTCGAGACCCATAAAAGGGTTTAGAGAAAAAAAGACGGCAAGCATATTTGATCGCGACCACTGCCTTTAAATCTGGAACAACACGATACCAGGACCTTGCAATTGGAATAAACAGCCAATCGAAAATCCGTCCAAGTCCAAAACGCTATCAGTCTAGAAAATGCGCCTTCGCCCAAACTTAGCTCAGGGGGTAGTTTTGGGCGCTGAGCACATCATACTTAGCGGTGCCTGTAGGTTACAAGTGGGACACTGACGGAAGTGATGCTGGGCCTCTCAATGGGTGAAATTTTCTTTTGGTGCTAATTTCTTCCGAACACTTCCCCATGATGGGAACACGCTCAAAACGACGCGGTCAGCTCGCGACGCCGGCCAAAGAACAATTAGGGCGAAATTGGTGCACTTCACTGCGTTGTCACCATGGGTCAAATCCCATATACTAACATCATATAGTGCAGAACGGCAAATTTTGCACCGAAAAAAAGCGAAGAGCTCGGGGTTTCCTCGCTTCCCCATAATGATTCTTTTCTCACCGAAAAAAAAGGCCAAAATCGACTAACTCACACTTTCTAGTAGTAGGCTTTTATTCATATTTGTAATTATGTACTGTTGTTCTCGCAACCACATTCCGGTTCGCACTTGCGGACAACGGCTGCTGCATCACGCCATAAGATGAGTATCACTTTTGTACAGTCCGCATGGATCCTAGTGATACTTTGTGTTCCCTAATCAAGATTGGCGCAAACTCTGTGCCTTATGCTATCACATAGGTGCACCTAATTTGCCCAACCTCCATTAGGGAACGCAAAGTATCACTAGTGTCCATGCCAACAGAACTCTTAATCTCTGAGTCCTTACAACGGAATGTCAATTTTATACAAGAAATGACGTCCCGGAATGCTCGATTCTCAATAATTCTTTGGTTTTTGAGTCGGGGTTCGCTGTGGAAAGTTTTATGTACGCCGGATAGAGGACCACTTTGATTAATCTTCTTGACAACAGTATTGGGAAAAATCAGCAAGAAACTGGTGAGAAAAATATGAAAGGTCTTAATTTTGAGAGTGATAGAGCTCACAGCTATTTCAAAACACGGTCTCTGTTCCACCCAGTACCTACCATTTGAAGTGCAAGTAGCATTCATGAAAACTTGCTATTTGGTTGTGGAGTACCAGTTTAGAAAGGTGTAATGCCAAAATTTACAGGACGTTCCAACTAGCTTTGACACTTTTGCAGCAATCCTTTCCAAATTTTCACTACATTAAGGAACAGATCTGGATCTTCTTTCAGAGAAAAAAACTCGGGATTTTTTTTATCGCGGCCCTGCCTTGAAGGCAGTGTCCACGATGAAAACCATGTATGATTTTTTGGTGGAGATCGGCAGTTACGGGGCCTAGCGCAACCTTAACGTTGGAAAACTAACACAAATGAGCTCAGAACGGTCCCCTACGGCCCAAAATTCGACACCCGTCAGCTCGTGAAACCCCAGATGCACTTTTCACGCCCACCGACGTGAACAAATGAATGCTCGAGATTGTGAGATGAGCGATGGTTTCCGATTAATAGCCCCGTTCTTCCCTTCATTCTCAACTTCTCTCTTTACTCAGGTCAGCTCGCATACATCGGCTGCAAAAGACGGAAGTTACAAGCTTCGGACAACTCGTCCACCATGCTTCCCTAGCTCAATTTTTGAGAGACCATAACTTCGTTCCTAGAAGGTCTTGTACGATTCCAAAAACATCATTGGAATCAGCATGGGACCGTCTTTAAGATAGGCGGAAAAGCAGAAAAGCGATTCTTATCGTGAACACTGCCTTTAAACCGGGTCAGGAGTACATTCTTTCCGCTTCTCTGATGCACAAAAGTACTTTTTTGGCTGGAATGTATTGATCTCAAATCATACTCTTAACCGCCCTGATAGAAGAGAATGAATTCGCATTAATGAATTGATCAAGATCTATTTTTGAAAAGCCAAACGCTAGAACATCAAAAGGAAGCATGAAAAGTTCCATTCAAGAAATACACGGAAATCAGTAGTGTAAGAATGCTAAAAAAGGTGGTTTTAGGGGCCAAATGAAGTCCCGTCGCTGAAAGGCGCGGCAGCATGCAATGAAGTAGTATCGATCATACGGCGCCGCTCGATCGATTTCCTCCATTGCATCATGCCACCCCTCTCAGCGGCAGGACTCTATTCGGTCCCTTAAGCGGGTCGAAACATGATTTGTTCATGCAATTAAGGCGAGGAATGGTTCGATTTAGCAAAAAAAGTTGCTGAAGTTTGATTAGTAAAAATTTCGATAAAATAAAGGATCAAATCGGTAAATGCGTAAATCAAAATTCACCGAAAACGACCGGTAAATCGGTAAGGCGGTAAACGGTGAGTGCACACCCCTGGGGCCGGATGCATCAACGCAC
>JAPDOI010002000.1:0-110033 GCA_029168955.1 Aplectana chamaeleonis
ATTCACCCTTTGCGCGGATAAGCTTTCATGACGGCGTTAAAGAATTGAATTTGATGCTAATGATAACAGAGCGTGATAAAAGTGCGCTTTCCCCGAAGCATCAAAGTCTCGAATTGGCAGAGTGGGATAGCCCCAGGGTCAGCCGCTCTAGCCAAACTTCACCGGCTCATGCTGATGTGGCTCGTCTGCGCCGGCCCGTATGTCTGATTCGGAACAAGAACGATGGGCATACCACGTGTGAATGCGTACTAACCGTGGCCAATCCTATGTGCGACGTTTATGCCGACCGCGGACTAATACCGTACCTACCGCGAGGCAATGCGTTACGAGCGCGTGTGGATGCGTACCGACCGCTTTCAGGATTTGGAAAGAGTTCGTATTGACCGCGTGGCAATGCGTACTGACCGCGTGGCGAGACGTACCGACCGCGCGGCGGTGCGTACTAACCGCGTTGTGTTGCGTACCGACCGCCGTGGCAGTTTGTATCGACCGCGTGTTTTCGCATACGAACCACGAGATAAAGCGTACTGATCGCGTGGCAGTGTGTACTGATCGCGGGTCAATGCGTACCGATCGCGCGGCAGCACGTACCAACCACGTGGCAAGACGTACCGACCGCGCGGCAATGCGTGTACTAACCGCGTTGCGTTGCGTACCGACCGCGTCACAATGCGTTTCCACTGCTGCTAGTATCCGAAAAGCGTTCGTACCGACTTCGCGCGGCGATGCGTACTGACCGCGTCAGCAATGCGTTTCCACTGTTGTTAGTATCCGAAAAGCGTTCGTACTGACCGCGTGGCAATGCCTACCGACCGCATAGCGATGCGTACTGACCGCGTGGCAGTGCGTACCGAGGGCGCGACAATGCGTACCGACCGCGTGGCAAGACGTACCGACCGCGCGGCTATACGTACTAACCGCGTGATTTTCCGTGCTGACCGCGTGGCAGTGCGTATCGACCGCGCTAATTTGCGTGTCGACCGCGTGCAAATCGCGTTCCAAACGTCGCCCATCCCGCTGTCGGTACGCAACTTGTCCGCCGTCGGTCCACCCCATTGTCTGAGATGCTTTAAAGGCAGGGTTCTCGATAAAATTGGTTGTTGTGCTATCACCGTAGAATGGTAGATCTGGCCATCACAAAAGTGAAAATAAGTAAAAATTTGGAGAAAAACGCTCAAGGAGAAAGTTATGGCTTAGTAAGTTCTCCCGCCCCCAATTATCGAGATTTGGGTAAAAGCCTGTTTTGTCATATTTTATCTTGCTTCTAAAGTAATCTCTGAACATTTCTGGAGACTACTGATTACTTGAACAGCAAATATAATGTCGGATAAGCAAGCATTAATGAAAATCAATCGCGTTAATTAGGGGGCCGGCTGGCTACAATTATACCGGTAATTAGCTGTTATACTTTGTTTTTGGAGCGTTTTTCCGCGAATTTCCGGTTTTTTCCGGGTTTTCTACTTGCTTTTATATTTGTGATATGGCTAACCCACTCTTATGAAGGAAGCTCAAAGACTTTTTTATCGCGAACCCTGCCTTTAAATGCACAGTTTTCCCTCAGACATGAATTTTGTGATTTCTTTGATCGTTTAATAGACCCCTTCTGTATAACACGTGCCAAGTGCGAGGTCTCCTTTCCTCCAAATAGGCGAGATATAAGCGACCACCACAGGCCCGACCTCCTTCGCTCACCACCACGGCCACACCCCTACCAGATTTTCAAACCTGATAGCGGCTAGATGGATCCTCGAGAAGTCGTCGTTCTTCAGTCCATCGCCGGACTATCTCCTTATGCTCACCCGCACTATCGCAAATATCCCGGCTGAAGAGAATTACAGGCCTGAACAACTCGTCCACCAATTTTTACCCTTGAAATAGAGGCATTTTTGAGGAGCCACACCTCTGTTTATAAGGGGTCTCAGACGATTTCAGAGACAGGACTGTGATAAGCGTGTGACTCCCTCCAAGGTCAGCATAATAACTGAAAAATAATTTTCTGGGTGTTCTATACCTTCGAAGAGCTCCAATTTAAATTTTTGAAAAAAAAAACCGTCCTCTCCATCATGATCTATGGGATCCATTCATAATAAAATGTTCGAATTTGCACGCGGTGGCTTCCTGGGAACCATCGCTCGCGAATTTATCGTCAGTGCCTCTCAAGCAGGGAGCCGCGCTAAACAATCGGGCTCGAAATCATTCGATCAATAGCCATCCTTCATTCGTTTCCCGGCGCGTTAATTTTCCCGCCAAGCAGCGTCGTGGCATTCCCCCATCTCCTGATTGACGATACACGCTATCGCATGGTGGAACGACTTTGCTCAAAAACTGGCTTCCTCGTGAACTTCTCCGGACTTGATATGATTGGAACCAGCAGAGAGTGTTTTTTCAGAAACTAGGTTGGAGCACTTCAAAGCAAGTTATAGGCAAAAGAGGCTTTTGCTGCCAACTTCACCTATTTCGCCCCCTTTTTCTCTATGTTAGCAGCGGAATCGTACCTATCAGAGGAGAGTTCAGACAATGGATTGAATTCTCACACTACGCCTTACAACTCTAGGCCATGCGCATTCTTGCGCCGGGAAGTTCTTGCTCTTATATAATACTCAGATATTTGTGCGAAAGTTCCCGATGACAACAGACCTGATTTCGTGGTTATCACTCGGTCGAGGGCTCCCGTTGAAGAACGTCTAGCCCCTCTTTCCTCGAATTATACACAACGAATGACGTTCGAAACAGTCTACTCGGAGGGAGAACAAGGGAAGTTCGTTTCACGGTTGCCTCCCACGAGCGTGACGAACGAGAAAACAAAGCCGCAGTGTATACGGTGATGCAAACTGGATAGTCTCGAGGTGGTCTCAAAGTACGCAAGTTGAGGGAGCAGATCTGCCACTCAAGGACTGTGTAAGGTATCTCTGTTCGGATTTCAGGAGAGATAACAAGCTTCTCGGTAACCTTTCATCAAAGGTGAATATTTCTAGCTCTACTCCAGTTTTCCAAGAACAGGAAACTGTTGAACAGAACGAGTTTTGGGAAGCCAACGAACTAGGGTTGTTGGGTTGCTTTATTAGAGAAAGGATCGATTGATCAAAGAGAAGTGTTCAAGTGGTAGACATTCTCGCGGCACCCGAACCCGAGAAGGCGGAGCGGCACCCGAACCCGAGAGGGCGGAGCGGCACGAACCGAGAGGGCGGAGCGGCACCCAAGCCAGAGGCGGGCGCTTTTGACAAAAAGCACCCTCCAGTACAACTACACTTCAGGTTGAAAAAACGGAATTTCGGCTCTTGTTCAAAACGTGGGAAAAAAACCTTTGGTGAAATGAAGGAGAGCGCGGGCATGCCACTACGGGGGGTAAGGTTTAGATGGGGGATTCAACTCCGTTCGCAGTAAGAGAATCTCCACTAAGAATTAAGGCAAGGAGGATTAATAGTCACAATGAAATGATAGTCTACAGACAATATTTTTGCTCGCTTGGCCACATTTTGTGGGACGAGACAATTAAGAAGAAAAAGTAAGTGACAAGGAGTGTAAGCAATAAATGTATGGAGTGGATTTTCAGAATTTCTTATCAGTTGGTTTTCCATCAAAACAACTATGACTTTGACAACATCTGATCATCCTGTCATGCACGCTTCTGGACTAACAAGGAAGTGTTTACGGCGTTAAACGCATCCGATAAAATACGACTTGTATTCTTGTTATCTCTTGGGCCTCCGTACTAAAACTGCGCAGGGTCCCGCCACGAGCTGCAGGTTCCAAGAAGTTACAAGCTTGAAACGGTCGCTTTTTTGTACTTTTTGTAACTTTCAAAACAAGGAGCAATCTTCCAAAAGTCTCGAAACAGACCTCGTTATCGTTTTTAGCGCCAAAAATGACCCTCCTTGACAAATTTACGGACTGTTAAAGCACATTCTTCACAACTTATTGTTATCCAGGAGTAAAGATGGCGTTTTGGACTTTCACGGATAGTTTGTTGACCTTCTCTTCTAGCAGTTTGAGAGGGTTCTAGAAAGCGTCAGAAAAAATTTCAGATTTGACTTTGAACTTTCTCATGGGCATTATTTGGTGTGCAAAATTATCACAGAATTTAGAGGGTTTATCGGTCGATTCTCCAAAGTTTTTTGACTAAATTCGTTCAAAGCCTACAACTGATTTCTGGAACGCTATGATAGAAATGGCTCAAACGCTGTTGTTTCTCTTCAGAAGGCGTATTTAGAGTGCTATAACACGAATCAAGATTTCGTTCGATTTTTGACAGCTCACACGCTTCTCGATTATAGTGGGTCAAAGTCCCAGAATTGGCTCAAAGTGCTTCTATGCTGAGTTTTTTTCGGGAGGTGTTGAATACGAATCTAATGTCCATTTGTCAATTTTCGAAATGCTATGGTAGGTTCTGCCTTCTAAATGGCATGGTATATACCGTAACCTACAGCAAACCTAAAAATTTTGGGACCTGAACCCCAAATTCGTTTTGAGCACTCTTATTAAACCCTACATACAAGTTTTGCGCAAATCCGAGAATTTTGTTTTGAAACACCCGGAAAAAATGCCTGATGGGCAATGCCCTTGCCTCTTCGCAAAGCTTGAAGAACGCTTATAACTTCTTGGAACCTGCAGCTCGGGGCGGGATACTGCGCGGTCTTACTATTGAGGTCCAAGAGATACTAAAAATATTAGTCGCTTTCGCAGAAGCGTTTACCACTGAAACACTTCCCTTGCAAGTTTCCGGCATATTCGTCGACAGGCATCCACAAATGTTGTCTTCACTTTGCTGGTGGTGTTGTATCGTCTGCTAGGTATTGACTTTGAGCAATGAGTAGCCCGGAAGTTTTTTTTTCAATTGAAGATCGCGCATCAAATGTCAAAATTCGTTGGTACGATGAACACTAATATGCCGTGGGTGATGTTCGTTAGGTGACAAAAGGGGGAGGGGCTAGGAGGACGAGAGTTGGTGGAGGTGCCTTACTACTGGACAACATGCTGGTTCTTTTCCGAGTCTCGTGTGCCCGCAGCTCTCTCCCCAGTAAGTCCTTAAAAGCACAGTACACCATCAGACATGAATTTTGTGATTTTTATTTGATTGTATAATAGACACTCCTGTACAATGCGTACCGACTACGAGATCTCTATTCCTCCAAATAGGCTAGATATTAGCGACCACCACAGGCCCGACCTCCTTCGCTCACCATCACGGGCCACACCCCCTACTAGATTTCATAACTGGATAGCGGCTAGATGGGTGCATGAATTTCCAACGAGTCTTCGTTCTTCAGTTTTTAGCCGGACTGTCTCCTTATCCTGACTCGCTCTCGCGCAACGATTGCGAATGAGGAGAAATACAGGGGTGATACAACTCGTCCACCAAATGTTCACCCTCAAATTACTGGCATCTTAGAGGAGCCATAACTCTGTTCATAGGAGGTCCTGGTTGATTTCGGAGACATCACTGTGATCAGCATGTGATCCTCTCCACGACCAGCATGAGAACTGAAAAATAATTTTCGGGGTGTTGTATGCCTTCAAGGCTGTCGTCTTTCATACGTCTGTTTTTTTTTCAATTTTAACAGTAATTTAAGATGGAAAAAACGACAGTCCAGGCACAGTCCAAGCTCGTGGATAAAATTCGATATTATGGTCCGTCCGCTGTGTGTAGCAACCCTGCCAGACGCGGAACCTCAGCTCGGATTAAGCGAGAAAATTTAAGCACCCATTTCTCTCGCTCACTTCAGAGTTTTTGGGCTCAATACTCAGATATTTGTGGGGAAGCTTCCAAAGACAATAGACCCTTTCCCCTCGAATTATGCACAACGATTGACATTGGAAACAGTCGATTGCGGAAGGAGAATAAGGGAAGTTCTCCTCACGGTTGTTCTCTTGGCCTCCCCCGAACATGATGAACGCGAAAACAAAGCCGCAGCGCATACAATGATGAAACGGGCTAGTCTCGAGGTGGTCTCAAAGTACGCAAGTTGAGGGAGCAGATCTGCCACTCAAGGACTGTGTAAGGTATCTCTGTTCGGATTTCAGGAAAGACTTCTCGGTAACCTTTCATGAAACATGAATATTTCTAGCCCTATTCCAGTTTTCCAAGAACAGAAAACTGTTGAACAGAACGAGTTCTGAGAAGCCAACGAACAAGGGTTGTTGGGTTGCGATAGCATGGGGAAGACCGGCGATCGGGAGAGCAGGAGAAGACCTGCTTACCGGAGGCCCCCTCCGCCTTTTCTCGATTCGAGAGAACTTCCCCAGTTGTTTTGAGGGAAGTTCCATCGTTGTTCTCAGGAACATTCTCTGATTTATTTGTGAAGTGGGTGAACGGGCCGCGGCGGTCGATCATCGTTCGCTGCGAGACGAAAACCCGCTGAGCAGCGTTTCCGCGAAAGTCACAAATGAAACTGTCACTGCCGTTTGGTGGACCAAAATTCACGAAAAGACCATACAATTAAATCTGTTCAAGGAAAACCCTCGGTGAGATACCTAACCCCAACTACTTGGGTGAAATTGTTAGACACAATGAAGATCGGTACATTATGAGCCCAAAACATTTTCGTGATTTATTTGTGCACTCAAGAGTACTTCTGCGGGTGCTCTCCATCTCTGCCTGCTGCGATTGCCTTTCTGCATCTGCCCAAAACAAAGGCGAGGAAGGAAGCCGTTGTGCTGCGTGGTCGTAGACATGTCATCCTGCAGTGAGTCTTGCATGGCTTCGCTGCCTTTCTTCGTATCTTCACGAAGGGAGCACTCTTCGACGTCATTACAGCTATGTCAAGCCTTGCACTCTCCACGTCGAGTGCTGTCTCCTTTCCCTCTGCGGCCATGACCGGAGTCACAACACGTTTTTGGCAGGCGGCAAGCTCAATGCAGGGCACTCACTGCTGCTATGTGGCTTACCACAACACTCAGTAGTTGTTGCGTCCCTTATGCATTTCCATACGATTGCGTTAGGAACGATTCACCACAACAATTGATCCAATCACCAAGTGGTGGCAGCCGTTAGCTCCCACTATACGGAGCGACTTCTACTGGTCTAGCAACGCCAAAAACGACTCCATGCTCCTTCACGAGGTATCCTGCTTTTTCGCGCCCAAGCAACTCAAGGATGTCTGCCAATCAATGTGAGCCCAACACATCGCTCAAATTAAACGCCGAACCAAACCCGGCGCACATAAGATGCACGATTTGGTAACTGACCAATATGCTGTCACCATACCTAATCGTCCGCCATGTTCAGAAATATACTGCCTTTATTCGGGAGTGCACAAGCCCCACCCCTTTTCATCCGCACTCGCTTCTACAGTATTGCACCACGGCGGCGCGATCTGTCGTGGCCCTCTCTCATCCAATCTCTCCCTCCCCATGTGGCAGGTATCGACCCTCCTATGACCATCGTCCGATCGTCCGCGTGATCTGCGATCAATTTAAGAAAAGGTGAGTTTTTCGAAATTTTCCACCATCTTCAGTTGTTTCGGTATTAATTTAAATGTCACTGTATTGGCTAAAGATTAGGGTTTATTCAAAGCTTTACACAATTCTTCGCGCTCCCAAGAATTTGAGAAAACGTTTGTTCTCTTTATTTCCAACAAAAGAGTAATTCTTTCTGAACATTAATAGTCTGTTTCGAATCGATGGCTTATCTATATACTTTCCATTAAGATGACATTCAAATTTATACCGAAACAAGTGAAGATAGTGAAAATTGAAAGAAAAACTCACCTCTAAACATGATCGCCGATCATTCGGACGATCGGACGGTGGTCATACGAAGCTCGATGCCAGCCACATGTGGTGGGAGAGATTGGATGAGAGGGGGCACGACAAACCGCGCCGCCGTGGTGCAATACTGTAGAAGCGAGTGCGGATGAAAAAGGAGGCTAGTGCACTCCCGAATAAAGGCAGCATAGATTATGAGAAAGTCTCATGGTCAGCTCATGAAGCTGCCCTGAGGCAGCAGTCCGTGGGATAGGCGGTGGGGCAATGACAATCGTTCAATACACAGGGCTGACCTTCAGCTCGCTGCTCTTGAACAATTATGAGCTGTCCTACTGAAAAACTTTGACGTTACCAAGAGCACTGCTGGAGGGGTCTGGCGGGGGCTGCTAGCCCGCCCCTCTTGACCGCATGACTGCATTACTAAGGTCGATCATGATCGCACAAGATAGAAAAGTAACCAACTCCGCTGATTGAACTCTGACCTAAAAGCGGCTCCGATTCGAGATGAGCTCTCTTCTGAGTCTATGTTTGTCTGAGCTCGAAATTTGAGTCTTTTTTTCATAATGACATTTAGTGGGCGCATACAACTCCGGCACAACAGCTTCCCTTTATTGCGACCTCGGATACACTATTTCTGGTTCAATGACTAGCACTTGCTCTGGCGGAACCTGGATACCGTCTGTTCTTGGAATGTGTAACGCAGGTACATGAATATTGCAAGAGAACTTCAGCGTCAATTTCACGAAGCTGTTCAGGTCTAAGTGGGCTGACATCTAATAGTGTTCTCACTTGCACTTTACCCAGTGTAACCAACGGAGTTGTCACATACAGCATGGGATCGACTTTTGATGTGAGTGGAACATGAATTTCTTCCAGAACACTGATCTTCTATTGTTCGCTCCATTCCCAAACTCTAGATGGGTGGACACAGAGGTGCTTAACGTGGTCGATATCTGGTGTAAACACCCTTTTCCAATCTAACTTTCTCCAGAAAGCTCTGCCACAAAAGGTCACAAACAAGTGGTTGTTAGAGGAAAGGGCAAAAAAGAAGACTTCAAGCTTTCAAATATTTCATTGCTTCCTATTTTTGTCATCACACGGCATTCCACCTCAGATTCCGCCCCTATAAACTCAGGTTTAGCTGTTCTGAGATGTTGCGGCCTCATTTACTTGTCATGCTTCTGTCCAGGATGTACATCTCAAGATGTAATTACATAATTACATGCTGTGAATTGGTGAATTAGTCTGGGTGAATCGCTGCGTCATTCATTTTGCTCGAACTGACTATGTTTCAACAAATCCTATTATCTAAAATTCGGGATTCCGAAAAAAATTCGAATCGAAATTTGTGAATCTGACTCGGTGCGCAGTCTAGCTCTGAGGTGATTCACTTGTGTAATCAACGACGCCAGATTTAGTTTCTTGATGGAACAAGGGTTTGAAAGTATGTTAAAATTATCTGAACTGTCGCCACGCGAACATTCTATGTGAGACTGAAGAATCCGTGATTTCTGAATAGCGCCTTCATATTGATGCAGAAATCTGTTTTCAAATATTCTAAGTTCAGTTGAAAGCAAATATTCAGACAAAATGGTTCTTGAAAACCGCAAAAAAAACTTTTCGACCTAGTACATCGAACGGCGGTGGAGAAGTATAGAATTACTCGGTTAATAAAAGCAGGAAGAAAATAACGGTATAAACTTCCTGCCACAGCAGTTTATGGCACATCCAACTGCGTGCAACTTGCGCCTTTGCAAACAAGTAATGCAACTTAGGAATGAAGAGGAACTTTAGTAAAAGTACTACTACATGATGTACTGAAAGACGCCGGAACAAGAGGAGGATCACCAGACTTGAACGTGTGCGCTCGTATATCAGTTCTGAAAATCCATTTCCTAAAACTACTCGAGTTAAATTTCCTGCCTTGACCTCAGTAGACTCTGGTTGATTTCAAGTGAACTCCTGTTTTCGGTCATCATAGCGCGGAGCGGTGAATTTTCTTCGGAACCACTGCTTCGGAACCGTCACATGGCAACTGCATTGATTGACTGTTGTGTGAACTATATGAATTTTCGGGCTATCAATAATTAAAAAAGGCTTTGCTCGAGCGCTAAGGACGCGTTTTTTTTTGGTAGGCTACAGTGTGCGCATTGGCGTAGACGGCAACGTGCAAGTAGCAGTTTGGAATTTCAAATTCAAGAAAGGTGTTAGAGAGCGTTCGCTGAGCAATGGGCGGATTCTATCCTTGCATATAAAACACAGAAGTTCTCAATACAATACCGCGCGTATCTTTTGGTCATCCGAGGCGCTAGGGCGCCGGAGCGCGCCGTTTGGCGTCGTTTCTCTATAACTCGGTTCAAAGTTATTTATTTCGAAAATAAACGTTAGATTTGAAATCAGCATGGAAAATACAACCTAGTGAACGTCCACATTTTTTAAAAAATCTCATAGGAGAGAATATGAAAAATCTCACGAAAATCACAGGAAATTGGTCGATCCGGGCAAAGTTGGAAAATACTGCTGCACCAGATTCCGTTCCAAAATACTGCATTGCTTTCTAAACCAGAAAAATGGTTGTGGCAGTAACTTTTCTGACTCCTAAAACCCGTGGTGAGCAGATAGACCCAAAACCTATTTTCTGTGATTTTCGTTTATGACGAGCTGCCTACTTAAAAGAACCCTTCTGACGCTTCTTCATAACCTATAGAGCTCTACTTCAAGCGTAGTAAAGCACACAAGAAATGTTTTGAAGTGTTCAAAGCCGCTCTCAGAGCTCGGCTTGGTACGGAAATTGAGCAATCCGAAATCGTGACCCATTAATGTAGACTCTGAGAAGCTAATAGCAACTAATAATCTACGCTGGTTTATGAATTCAGACCCCCATTTGGGGGCTAGAGTATATATTTTTTGTTCTCAATCGAATAGTAAACATATTTTGAAATTATCTGAAATTTGAAATTTCATAGCCCAGACTCGTTCACAAAAATCGCAAAAAAATTTATTTTCAATTGAACCCCAAGTAAGGCCATTTTTTCGATAGAAGGGCCAAAAAACTACTTCAGCCCAGAAACGAGTGTCTGGGGCTGGTTCTAAACCCTCTCGTGTTTTCACAACAACGCCAGAAATACATATATCATGAGATGACATGACAACGAATACTAATGTCATCATATGTTTCTTCCGCATTTGTCACGATGAAACACCCTTCAACGCAAAAACTACAATGCTGTATGGGAGACGAACTAGCGACACTCTTATAACAACGGCGCGCACGCCAACTACTCCAATATGCACGTGTTAACTTGAGCTATCAAACCTATCAAGTGATGAAACAGGCGCTGTTAAGTGCAAAAACCACAGGCGCACCGGAGAACTGAACAAACTTGCACTGCAGCCCCTCTTCAATTGAATGCTATGATGGTCCGGCATGCAGATTACTGCGTCATACCTACCAGAGATCGGAAGGATTTGAGACCATTGATCGATCCATAAAAAACCGATATCAACTATTGGAGCACTTACCACTGTTACCTTTTTACTGCACTGTTTTAATAAGTTTTCCTTCAATTGTACCACCCGTAATTTCGTTTGTTTTTGAGCTCAACCGGGAACGCTTTCTGAAGCACAAAGGGGCATTGAGGGGGAGTCAGGGCGTTTCCAGAACTGCTCTTAGGTCAGTCCAGGACAGAGAGATGGTTCCGACTGACGGCGTTTGGAGCGGGTGCGAGAGCCCTCTAAACATGGCTCTACGCAAAGGTCGCTGGTGAGGCCTTAGCGGCTAGTACATTTGGGGGCCGAAAAAGTTGCGGATTTACTTGTAATTCAGAATATTACGTGTGGAGTTTGAAATATGAGTAATTCAGGAGGCGTCTGGGATAGAGTCCAAACTAGGAAATTTTAATGAAAATTCAATTTTGAAATTTTTAATTTTTCTGAAAAATTTTGAATGTTTTGGAAAATTCCACATCGTTGAAACCATTCCCAAGCGTATTCATGCGCTGTTCAAAAAATGCGTCAGGTTCTAGGAGGTTTTGGTATGAAAATGGAATTTGAAAACTTTAATGAAATTTCAATTTTTATAAAAAATTGAAAATATTCTCACTTACTTATTTTTCGAAAGATTTCCATACACTACCTCATTTTAAAGCTGATTTCATCCCGTAGTTAGAAAGGGCAAAAAATCGCTGCTATTTTCACATGCCTGATAAAATTTGCCATGAAACCTGCCTTTTCAAATCCGAAAACGAAAAAATTGACTCATGTTAAAGACGCGATGTCGGACTGACTTCTTCAAATCTAAATTCTCAATGAAAAGTTGCATTTTGTTCCAAAAATACTCAGCAATATAGAGGTAATTCATAGTTCGATAACTTTCACATCCATGTACATATGGTTAGTAAAAGTGGTTTTTGTATAAAAACGTCTTGGTAGGTTGGTGATAGAACACTCCGGAAGGAACTTAGAGGTTGGAAAACAGTATACGGATGTCATAAATACAAAACAACGTAGAAAAACCATATACTACTACTCTCAATCGCCAATCCTTTCGGACACAGGAAATATTTGATAGCTACCGTAATCCAAATTCTCTCCTATGAGATTTTTTTGAATTGTGGACGTTTACTAGGTTGTATTTTCCATGCTGATTTCAAATCTAACGTTTATTTTCGCCATAAATAACTTTGAACCGAGTTATAGAGAAACGACGCCAAACGGCGCGCTCCTGCGCCCTAGCGCGCCGGATGGCCAGAAGATACGCGCGGCGTTGTACACGTAGCGAACTGTGTTCAGACTACGAAACAATCAGGAACGGTGGCGACGCTCATGTGTAATTCGGGATCGACAGTAAGTGGATCTACGACAGCGATATGTCAAAATGGAATATGGACTCCGATGCTTGGAACTTGCTCGACAACCACAGGAGGTCCTTTGAGATTTGCTTAAACTTCACACCTTTTAGAAGCTTCTGGTAGACCTACGTGAATCCACGAATGGCAGAGTGGCTACTAATGCAACGCTGCTCTTTATGAGAGAAATGATTTCCGTTCTGAGCCTGCGATGGCACCCAGGCGGAGTTCATAAAAAACAAATAATGACGAATGGTTGTGGTAAATAGTTCCTTGAAAGTAGCGCAAAAAGGCAAGAACATAGTTCAATTGAAGTGCTGAAGTGGACTGCCACTAGTAAGGTCAACAATATTGTAGTGCAGCTACCTTCGGTTACTGTGTTAAAAATAGAATTAAAAGTCGGCGAGAAGACGTGACAGAAAACATCTGTCTCTCAGAGTAAAAGTGATTTTGTTGAATTCATTAGTTTTACCATACCTTGGTTCCTGACTACAGCTAAATTGTCTGACCTATCATGCTAACAAAAACGCTTGGGAGAAAACAGCATGCGTGGAATCATATTCTGCCTCACAACATCGGATCAGTGTTTATTTTACAGGCACTGGTCTCACCTGTTCAGCAATGTTGGCACCAATAGGAGGCACTCTATCATATTCCATGGGAGGAATGTACGGACCTTATTCATCCGGCACAACGGTTACACTTATGTGCAGTACTGGATTCCCTACAGGTACAACAACAGAATTAATGTTCTTTAGATACCTCACAAGAGTTGTGTACAACATCTTTCAGCATGTGAGTAGCTCTCTCGGAGCTTACCACCCGCAGCACGTTTGCTCGCAGCATCATCCATCAATTTTGTCCGCACTGTTCGTTGGCGCGGCACGCCACCTGACTGCGGGCAGAGGTACAATACCGCTGCTATCCTAGGGTAAAAAGTGGGCGAAATGGGCGAAGTCGGCAACTAAAGCGTCTTTCGACCACAGCTCGCCTCAAAATGCTCCGTTTTCAATTTCGAATGAACCAAAATAATCTCCGCGACACAATCTATCTAACTGTATAGAAAGAAATTGAAATTTTCTTATAAAAACGGTTTTTTAAGATGGGGTGTGTTTTGAATTTGATAATGTTGTCACAAGATAACGAGCTCATTCGATCAAGAGCAACCAAACGCGATCTCTAGCATTGTCAAGATGAAAATTTATTTTACCTTGAAAAATTGTGTTCCTCCCGAATTTCCCTAAATATTTTTGCACGATTGACTAGATCACAACATGCTGTACCCTCTATGAAACGTCGTGATTCACATCATTCGAGGCGCGAGCGGCGCGAGCGACGCCTCAGCCGCCGTCTGCCCTCCGCTCTCTCTTTGTCTTAAGCCCCGCTCCGCACCAGCACGCGTAGGAACCATGTGAATTTGGCCGTTTTATAGCCTTTACATTTCGGCGTTTTCGAAATTGAAATTGGAGCACTTTGTAGCGAGTTGTGGTCGAAAGACGCTTTGGTTGCCGAATGAGCCCATTTTGCCCACTTTTTACCCTTGGATAGTTGCGGTATTGTATGTAGTAACACAGAGACTCACTCACACTTAACAATCGAAAAATATATGATTTGGGAACCCTGATGTGAGGCAGTGCGCAGTCATGTGAAGCACGTCGGGTAGATCAAAGAGGAAAATGACTGGTTTCACACGAACTATATGATGTAAGAACGACGCTTGATGTTTGACCAAACTTTCTTGAAAAATGTCACGAAACACGCATGAATACATTACCATAAGCATTTCATTGCATGCTCCATGTCTTACTTGACTTAATTGATTTAATCGGCTGGTTTCCTCCTGACACGGTCAATCCGCATCTTCTTCGAGGTGTGCCGTCCTAGTAGTCAGCCGTGTCCATTTGTCACGTTCCTCAGCCACAACTTGAACACAATCCAATCATTGCTCGCGATTCCATTTCCTGCGAAACAAAACATAGCGCCTGGATCGCCTTTCAATGCTGGGTGATTTTGAATCCTCCTCCACCACATCCGTTCAAAACTTTCGTCTACGTCCAGGCGGCCGTCTCCAGACAGGGCTACCAAGCATTCCTACACTGTGTTGAACAACACAATCTGGCCGACTTCTCAATATATGCCCACACACTCAAAGTTCACCTTCTGTTGCCGCTTAAGAAGGCGCTGGAAACATGGATGTGCGTAACTACGAATTACGATTTACGAATTACGGGCGTTTTCGGCAATTTTTTTTACGATTTACGATTTACGGAATTTCGGCCCAAAATCGTAACGAATCGTAACAAATCGTAACAAGACGTGAAAACGTGGTTGAAGAAGGAACAATGCAAATTTGCGGTTTTGATCATAGATAAATTTAACACTCTTGATATTTGGTTTTTCTTTCTATATTCAATTTCCCTAGCCTGACATTCCAAGTCGGACGTAGTCAGCAGTGGGGTCGGTCATGGCGAAATATGATGGTTGATAATAACGAGATTTGTGTATGATCACACACTGACCGGCCCAAACATTATTGGGTTCCAACCTTTTATTGCTTCGAATGTGAGCCAGGTCTGAAAAGCCGCACATGAACACGAGAGACGCAGACCTTTGATAAAGCTACAGTTTATATCGGAGCGAAATTCGTGTCCGCAGTTCCAGACAGCCGCTGTTGCAACGTGTAGTGCAAACATAATCATTCTTGGACCACAACCACGAGGCTCTAAACCGATTGATGTTCGTCCCGCCACAACTGTCTTCGAGCTCTCTGCAAGGTGCAAAAGCACTCATCTGCAACTGCGGACAGCAATTCGATCCCGTTATGGACAGTAAATATGGGACTCAACTCTAAAGACCTGGCTGGCCCATGGAACAAACAAAGATTGGAACCCAATAGACACTTCGTAGCAGAATTTCGCGTGGCTTCCAATACAAACTTCTCCGTCTTCAGCGGTGTAAAGGTACAAGCAAGAATTTGGTGCTTCGTGAATTCAAATCTTCTGAAGACTCGGGAGAATATTTTTCTGACCAGAAAACAGTAATCGATGAAGAATTTCACAGGGACTCCTAAAATTACCTATGATAGATGTCTCCAGAGGCTACGAGAGGGAAAATGGTAATCTCAAAACTCGGTTTGAACCATTTGAAATAAAAATATGACTGCAGGGTCACCTAAGTACAATCCCGCGCTGAGTTTTGTAAACACGGGGAGCATTTGCCAAACCTGGCAAAGAAGCGTCCGATGCATATAACTTTTTTGAACGAGGACGTTTTCTGATTCTCAAAGCGCTATCATGTTCACAGCTCAATTTCCTACATAATAATGTTCATTGTGGAGCGAAGCTCCCTAAAATCGCTTTGTTTCCGAGTAGAATTGTTTTTGCGGTCGTTTCCCAAAACCATCGCGCGCGGCAAAGTGCGACGAAATTTCGAGTAGTAATCGTAGCAGTAATAGAGCAGCAATCTCTATGTTTCCTTCGTGAATTAGAGGAAAGTTGGGCTATCTAGAGATCTGTGCAAATTGAATCTTCGAAATCCTCCATTTATCGGTCTTGGGCTTTCGCAACAAAATTTCCGCAGCAAAAGCTCACGACCATGTTTAATCAAGGATATAGAAAATTCAATACGCACAGATCTCGAGATTGTCACACCTTCATCTGATCAACGAAGAAAACATGGAGATTGCTCTTCTAATAACTATAAAATTACTACTCAAAATTTCGCCGCACTTTGCCGCGCGCGACGTTTTTGTGGAACGACCGCAAAAACAATTTTACTCGAAAACGAAGCGATCTTAGGGAGCTTCGGTTTTCAATTTACATTAGTATGTAGGAATTTCAGCTATGAATATGGTGGCGTTTTCAGAATTCAAAAACGTCATTGTTCAAAAAAGTTACAAGCATCAGACGTTTTCTTGCCAAGTTTGGCAAATGCTCCCCGTTTTTACAAAACTTAGCGCGGGTGTTGTACCTTTTGAAATAAGTTTTCAAATCTTTTTTTTTTCTCAAACTGAGAGATTTAGCAAATCTAACTGCAAAAGAAAAGAGCATCCAGAATTCTGAACAACCTTCACCCCTCAGACCGCTGTCTCCATCCCAAAAAACTTATGCTTATAGGAAGGAACGCTCCATTCAGGAAACGCTTCACAAATATAGAGGGCAGACTCGATTTCTGCCCTAAAAAGTAGGTTTGTGAATGTATATCCCCTCTAGAGTGGCCACCTTGTCCAAGCATTCAAGGCATCTTACGCTCAGGAAACCATATATTATTTTTCATGTTTTTGTATAGCTTGACCTCCTCAGTGAACGAAAATATCGAGAGAGCTCCTGAAAAGCTTCCATTTTCAAATAAAAACGGGTTTGAATACTCTGTAGGAATGAATCTGAACTTCCCGCCAAATTCATTTTCGAAGTTTCCTGCATTTAGAGGGGTCTAATCATTGCCATTCTGAAAATTTCCTTCATGCGGAATTTGTTCCATAAGTTTTTTCCACATTATTTGACAGTCGGAGCAACATTCTATCAAAAAGTGCTAGATGATCGACCCGATGATCGACCCAGAGCAGTTTTCAGGTGGCCATAACTTCAAAGGCAGTCAGTGTTCACAATAGAAATTCCTTCTTTGTTTTTTGCCTATGTTTAAAACTATTCCATTTTGATTTCAAAGATGTCTCTGGAATTGTAGAAGACCTCTAGAAACGGAGTTATGGTCCCTCAAAGATTGAGCTAGGAAAGCGTGGTGGACGAGTTGTCCGAGGCTTGTAACTTCCGTCTTTTACAGCAAATGTATGCGAGCTGACCTGAGTAAAGAGATAAATTGAGAATGAAGGGAAGGCTTTTGATCGGAAACCATAGCTCATTTCACGATCTCGAGTTTTCATTTGTTCACGTCGAGGGGCGGAAAAGGGCCGGACTTGCCCAAAGCGGCGGGATTTGCCCACTTTTCTAAGCCGTTGTGCGGCTCCTGGGTAGCTTTTAGCCAGGTTTCTTCGACGCTGTTTTGCTTCTGAGAGCCACGATAAGCTTTTGTCATGAAAAATTCGAGGTTGAAGTTTATCGTGAACAGTGCCTTCAACGGGGCGCATTTACAGAGCCTCAAGTCTGGTGGTTGTCAGCTAGCCCAATTTGTTCGATTGTACAAAAAAAAAGTTAAAATTCATTTGCAGCGCGCACGACGGCTTCAACAGATTGAGTCTGAAACTATTGAACCGTTAATTTTTTCTCATCACAGTGTTGCCCTCCTTGGCTTCCATCGAACTTTGTTTGATAAAGCGATGATTCTCTACTTGATTAAGCTCAGAGTTTTATTTTGTCCACTAAATTCGTGTCCATCCCACGTACTTATGTGTACAGAATATTCATCAAAGTACTGCTTAAAAAGGTGTCATTTCGAAACTCAACCTCCAACCTCCTTCGATATGGAAATACCTCATCACTGGATTGCTAAAGTTCTTTAACATCGAATGAGGATCAGGCTGTGTGTGGGCTTATTACTCATTATCAGTTACGAATTACGAATTACGATTTACGAATTACGAGGAATTTGAGAAATTACGACTTACGATTAACGAAATTCAAAAATTCAGTTTCGCACAGCCCTGGTTGGAAGGCACTGGCATTTCCCTATTATCAGGCATTGGTGTTTTGCGTCGATTTCGCTGTGGGGACCTTCATCATCCGCGGCCAGAAATGCCCAAGCAAATATCTAAACAGCTTTCTCTCGTGCAATCCAACCTCTCCATCTGCGTCTTCGTCGTTCAGGCGAAAATCAACGTGTGTGCAAAGCGGTGATTCGCACTGTATGAGGCTGTCTGCTTAGCGGATTCATTTTTTGAGCGAGTATTCCAACTAGTAGCCTTTCATGGTGGTTAGAAAACTATGCAAAGTTGGCCAACTCTGAGGAAAATGAAGTTAACGTTAAATCAGTCACTTTTTAGATTTCCTTTTTTGTCTTTGCATTTGCATGAAGCTCCTTTGCTCGAAATTTCATTCACTTCATTTTTAAGAAATTAAGCCAAATCACAGCCTAATACATCTAGCCTGTTCTAGATTTTAAGAGTATATCAATTGGCAACAATCATAAAAGTAATGAAACATCCCGTAGATTGCCCAGTGCTATTGAATCTTTTGAACTTGTTCCTCTCTCATTTTAGGTGCATCATTTGCATCGTGCTCAAATGGTGTATGGACTCCTTCGAGTCTAGGAACCTGCTCATCAATAGGTTCAGGAGGTAGGTCCGCTCACAATTTCCTAAACTGGATTTGACTATGGATATGAAGGCGAATTTTTATTACTTTTTATATTTATTACTAGCAGTATGAGAAGGTGAAGAGGTAGCGATGCAAATTTTCATAGTCCTGCTGTTCGTAGTCGTACTGAGAACTGTGTGAACTGTGTGTATCACACACGAACCTTTCTTTCGAATCGTGGCAGAAAAGTTTTGCTCCAATAAGGACATTAGGAACCCCAAAATTGAAGTGCACAGACGATTAGGAGCGTTTAATGGCGAAATCAAGCAAGTACAAAGTGTGATGAAGGAACCTGAAGTATCACCCAGGAACGACATGCAAGGCAATCTCGACACCTATTGGAGCCAACTTATCTTATTCAACGGGAGGCGCTAGTGAACCTTTCCCGTCCGGCACCACTGTGACAATGACCTGCACAAGTGGTACTTCACTGGGTAATCGTTTATGCTAAGCGAGATGCTTCTGCTGCTGATACACTGGCCTCCTTCAGGATCGACCACATCATCTTGTTCTGACGGCCAATGGTTCCCCCCGGCACTCGGCACATGCGATTCCATTATTGGCGGAAATATAGGTAACTTCTACAGCCCTCTACCTTTATGAGCCTACCACATAAACGAAATTCCTGAAATCACACGTCCGCCAATGATGGAACCGCACAACTAATCTTCCAAAAGATATAGTGATAATGCAGTTTGTAAAACTAAAGTTCAAAATCGAATGTTTAGGAGGCACATGCCCACCCCTGACAGCCCCTCCTGGAGGCACAATCACAATGTCGAACGGAATGCTTGGAACGCCTGCTACACAGGGAACAATAGCGTCACTGACTTGCCCCAGTGGTGTTCAGGGTGAGCTCACAAAAAGAAGGCAACTATACAGTTCATGTGCGCAATCGCGTTCAGTCCTCATTATCACAATCGTAGGAGCGAAGCGCCTGTTTTTGAAAAACGCAACTATGAAAATGAAAAAATCGTTCTCAAAACAACCGCTTCGCCTCTACCATTGTGATAATAAGACTTTGCGGACTGAACGCGATTGCGCAACTAGATCATATGTATTATCTATATCAGAGCCTTCCCGTACTTTAGCATAATTCTCCAACCGGCTTCTGTGGACGCAACACAAGAATTTCAGGTACGACCAGCGTTCTTTGCTCAAATGGCATGTGGACTCCTGCATCGCTCGGAACTTGCATAGGTTCATCAGGAGGAAGTGAGTTCACCGAATTACACAATAAGTGCTACGCTTCCAGTAGTTGCAGCTGGACGCTATTGAGACTCACTGTTCTACACACTTGCTCAATTCAGCCACGACTTGCCAAGCTATAATGACGCCAACTGGAGCGTCGCTGTCCTATTCGAATTTGGGACTTTTCCCACCTTTCCCATCTGGAACAACTGTTACTGCATCATGCCTCAATGGTGCTCTTATGACTGGTTCGTGATGCTTTCGGAATTATCCGTTTGTAGAATGTTTTAGGAATGTGAACTGACCCATTCAGGTGCTACCACCTCCACTTGCTTGAACGGTATGTGGTCGCCTGCCTCATTGGGCACATGTGGGACAGCAACATCAGGTGAATGGGTCGTTATTAATTGCGCCTGATCCAGATTTTGAAAAAAAGAGTCTAGGTTCGTGTGCCTCGGTACAGGTAGTCGGAGGGACGATGAGCTACAGCGATGGACCGTTTTCAACTAGTCACCCATCCGGTTCCACTGCAACTCTCAGCTGCAACACTGGAGCTCCCCTCGGTCTGTCTATCTTATGCTGTCAGCACGATAAACACTGTTTTTCCTTAAAATTGACCTGCATTATGTTCACGAAAATACCCTTGCTTGATACTTACGAGTCAGCACAGAGCAATAATTGTCTTCACTATTGTTTTGTTCATTCCTGATAGATACTGCAAAGCTCCGCGACTATGAGCTTAGAGGGCGTCTGTTAGAATCCCTCATGTGCATGATGAAGCAGATGATGTTGAGATGATATGAATATTGAAGGCAGGGCTCGCCGTAAGAGCGATTATTGAGCTCTTTTCAAGAGAATGTAGATTTATTCATCACAAAAGTGAAAATAAGTGACAAAAACCCGGAAATTTTCGGGAAAACGTTAAAAAACAAGGTGTAACGACAAATGACCTGCGCCTGGTTAATATGATTTTCATTACTGTGTATTTGTATCCACATTTTATTTTTCTCTTGAAGCAGCAGTCTCCAGAAGTGCTCAGGAATTACTTTAGAAGCGAAACAAAAGTTGGCAAAAAAGGCCTTCATAGAAATCAAGACAATTGGGGGAGGGCGGACACCAAGCAACAACCTGTTCGTGAGCATTTTTTTCCAGAACTTTTCACTTTTTTACCGTTTGCTGGTCAGATCTATCTTCTCATGAGGATAGCACAACAACTGTTTTGATCGCGAACCCTGCCTTAAAGGCATAAGACATCCAAGAAATAATTTTTCAGTTTTCATGCTTATCTTGGAGAGAGTCAGACGCTGATCACAGTGGCATCCAGGGCTGGGCACACGTCCCGGCATGGCGATTCTGAATATGCACCCCCCTTAGCTCGGTAACTTTTAGGCACCCCCCTATGGAAAATCTAAATGGGCTATTTTCCGAAAAAGTTGAGCACAACAGCCATGATTTTGACTTCCTGATTTCGATAAACAAGAATTTAAAAAAAAGCACTGATTAGAGAAAATTCCGAAAATGTCAACAAAAAAGGTAGTGTAATTTCTAAACTTTAAAACAATCCCATGAGGGAAATTTGTTAGCAAGACGGTAAGTTATGACAAAAGATAAAAAATTTCATTACAAAACAATTGAACAACTACAAACAACAGAACTACTACTATTGTGATAATTAATGTTTCCTGTCGAATGTTTTCATAAACCTATGGAGGATTAGTTAATCTGTGTTTGGTTGTTCTGCTGTGGAAATCGGAACTATTTTGTGTTGTGGAACAAGGTTAGGATTCATGTGATGCGTAGGGAGTGGGAAACCCGAGTTTTACCCTCCTAGAATGCCGCGATCCCTTGAAGATATGGCTTGCCGTGCGATACGGTGTTTATACGCAGCTACACAGCGCACACGGGAGTGGACGCGCACACAATATAAAAAAATGTATTTTATTACAGAACGGGGAGGGGAAAAGGATTGAAACTGAAGGAAATGGAAGATGGTAGAGGTAGTCTATTCTGGATGTACCCACTTTAGAAATTTAATGTAAATAAACAAAGGTAGAGCGGGTGTAAATATTTAGCCGTGACAAGGTTCATTCAAACGAACTTAGTTGATCGAATTTAGCATTATAAATAGATCAAAGGGTATTGTGGGAAAGTAGAGAATCCGGCAAACATTTTAGTTTCTTTACGATCGATTTTTAATGTGATTTAAGGACCTTAAATCTCGTCCCGGTTTTACCCCGAAAACCGGGACAAAACCGGGACGAGTTTTAAGGACCTTAAGTCACATTGAATATCAAACCTATTGCTACTGAAATGTTTGCCCGATTCTCCTCTTTCTCTCAATGCTCTTAGTTCTATGTTTATTGGTGTTTTTAATCAACTGGGTCTATTTGAATGAACCTTATCAAGTCCAAAAAATTCACTCCGCTCCAACATAGTTTGTTTACATTAAATTTCTATAGTGGATACATTGAAAGTATCCTATTTCTGCCTTCTTCCATTTGCTTTAGTTTCAATCATTTTCTCCGCCCCGTTCTCTAATAAAATACATTTTTTATTTAATATTGTGTGCGCGTCTACTCCAGTGCGCGCTGTGCAGCTGCGGACAAACACCGCATCGCACGGCAAGAGAGATAACGGCATTCAAGGTGGATAAAACTCTGGTTTTTATGTACAGGGTACTTCTCAATGAGGATGACACGGTCATTCGCTTCTTTCATAGGAACTTGCAGTCTTTAAAGTTGGCTCTCTTCATAAGTCACATTCTCATGAATTAAAATCTATTGACTGGTTGTGATTCTGACAGTGCTATCTGTACTTTTAAACTGTCGAAATAAAGCATAGCCTGCTCGGATGAGTCTGGGCGGAGTGAGCAGCGGAGCGGTTGGTCATGGAAAAATACATGTAACAGTGATAAGGAGATTTTAACATGATAAGCCCGATAAGCCTTGCATCGACCGGCTCAAAATGAGCGCCGTAGGCTATACATCATTTAGCTAATTTTTTTTTAATTTGAACGATAGCTTTCCTGGGCGCTGTCTCTGTATCTTTGCCTCCAATCGGTAGCCACCCGCGTAATCAGTGAACGTTGAACCAAAGCAACAAGTCCTTACTTGCTACAAGATAGCAGAAGGGTGTTTATTCCTTCATCAAAACAAACTTCGACAGCAACCATGAATTATTGCGAACACAACCTGCATCTCTATCTATAATTTGAATTCTTCAAGTGTTCGCCTCAAAAAGCGGAGAAGCAGATATGGCAACTCAGAGGAATAGTGTGTATTTTTTTCCTGATATTCGACAGAACATGCACTTCGTTCTTTTTTTGGTGTTCGGTTTAGGCACCCCCTTTGCCCTCTCTGCAACGTCCAATATGCACCCCCTAAGGTTAACCGGGACGCGTGCCCAGCCCTGGTGGCATCTCTGAATTCGTCTAAGACCGCCTATGAACAGAGTTATTGCTTCTCAAAGATGCCTATATTTTGAAGGGAGAAATTCGTGGACGAGTTGTCTCAGGCCTGTATTTCTCATCATTCGCAATCGTTGCGAGAGAGCGATCCAGGATAAGGAGACAGTCTGGCAATGGACTGAAGAATGAAGATTTGTTGGAATTCAACCGTCCATCTAGCCGCTATCGAGTTCGGAAATCTGGTAGCGGGTGTGGCCCGTGGTGGTGGGCGAAGGAGGTCGGCCCTGTGGTGGTAGCTTATATCTCGCTTATTTGGATGGATTCAGGTTTCGCGCTTGGCACGTGTTATACAGGAGGGGTCTACTACACAACCAAATAAAGTTCACAAAATTCATGTCTGAGGGTGTACTGTGCCTTTAAGGCTCAGCGTTCTCCACCTGCCAGAGTGGTACATGGATACCGACGATAGGAACCTGTTCGACAACCGGATCCGGTACCGGCACTTCTTGTACCTTCGCTCCCACTTCATCACTCGGCGCCACATTGAGCTACTCATCTGGCAGCATCTTTGGTCCGTGGACGTCCGGTAAGTTAGAATTTCAAATTTTCCCACCAGGCTCTACTCCAGAAAAGGTATTTAACAGGGACCACCGCTACAATGACGTGCCCCTTGGGCCAGAGTGTGATCGGCACTAGCACTGTCACATGCAGCAATGGAATGTGGACACCAACACTTGGAACCTGCTCGGCAACTGGAGGCGGCAATGCAGGCACTTCCTGCACCGTTGCTCCTCCCCATCCTCCAATATCCACGCTGATTTATTCTGGTGGGCCTATGAACGGCCCGTGGCCGTCTGGTGAGCGGAAACGGTTTTTTTGCCATATAAATAATAATTCGAGAAACCGCTAGATAGCGGAGTTGTTCACAAATCTATTGACCTAAAAAGGTATGCGCATCGCTTGCTCTCCAGATGAAAATGTCTACATTACACAAACCTGAGCCCGCTCAATGCTTTTAGTCTGGTGACGCACGATTTGTATAAGAAAAACAACCTTCTAATTTCTCAGTTGAGTAAATGCCTATGTTCAATTTAGGAACTACGGTCACACTGATGTGTCCGTCAGGTCAAACTCTGAGCGGCACAGGTACAGCAAGCTGCAGCAACGGTATATGGACACCTACGTTAGGAACATGTTCGACTGGTGGGACTGGCGGCTCTGGAAATTCATGCACCATTGCTCCTACTACTTCACTCGGAGCCATGTTGACTTATTCATCGGGTGGTATGTTCGGTCCATGGACATCTGGTCAGTTACAAATTTTGATTTTGCCACGAAAACAACTACTAATATAAATGGTTCTCAAGGAACCACCGCCACTATGAGCTGTCCTTTGGGTCAGAGTGTAGTGGGCAGTAGTGTCACTACATGTAGTAGTGGCATGTGGATGCCTACCCTCGGAACTTGTTCGGCTACTGGAACGGGTTCTGGAACATCATGCAACGTTGCTCCAACTACCGCACTCGGAGCCACTTTGAGCTATTCTACTGGTGGCACATTCGGACCGTGGACGTCTGGTATGTTGCAAGGTTCCATTTTGCTGCCAGGCTTCATTTAAAGGGGGTCATTTTGTAGGAACAACAGCTACCTTAACCTGTCCCTTGGGTCAGAGTGTAATTGGCACTAGTACAACCACATGCAATAGCGGTATGTGGACACCAACGCTTGGAACATGTTCGTCCACTGGAACAGGCACTGGCACCTCATGTACCATTGCTCCAACCATATCACTCGGAGCCACTCTGAGCTACTCATCAGGTGGAATGTTCGGTCCGTGGACGTCTGGTATGTTGAAAGGCTTCATTTTGCCGCCATGTTCCATTTATAGGGAGCCATTTTGTAGGAACAACAGCTACCTTAACCTGTCCATTGGGTCAGAGTGTAATTGGCACTAGTACAACCACATGCAATAGCGGTATGTGGACACCAACGCTTGGAACATGTTCGTCCACTGGAACCGGCAGTGGCACCTCTTGTACCATTGCTCCAACCACATCACTCGGAGCTACTCTGAGCTACTCTTCAGGAGGAATGTTTGGTCCGTGGACTTCTGGTAAGTGAAACTCTTGATTTTTGCAGTTTTTCTTCCTTTCAAAATTGTTTTACAGGAACTACCGCTACATTGACCTGTCCATTGGGTCAGAGTGTCATGGGAACTAGTACCACAACATGCAATAATGGAATGTGGAATCCAACGCTTGGAACCTGCTCAACTACTGGGACTGGCTCTGGGCCTTCTTGCACAGTCGCTCCGACCACTTCACTTGGAGCCACTCTGAGCTATTCATCTGGGAGCACCTTCGGTCCGTGGACGTCCGGTAAGTGAGAATTTTTTGCTTGTTTGCCAAGTTTTCTTCGTAAAAAAGGCATTCTGAAGGAACCACCGCAACAATGACCTGTCCTCTTGGTCAAAGTGTAACCGGCTCCACCACTACGACATGTAGCAGTGGCATGTGGACCCCAACGCTTGGAACGTGCTCCAATTCCGGAACCGGTTCCGGCACTTCTTGCACCGTCGCTCCGATGGCTCCATTTGGCGCAACATTGAGTTACTCTTCAGGAGGCATGTTCGGTCCATGGACATCGGGTAAGCGGAATTATTCTCCCTGTTGACAAATCTGGCATAAAAGATACCACATTTCAAGGGAGTACTGCCACAATGACATGTCCTTCTGGCCAGTCTGTAATCGGCTCATCTACCGTCATTTGCAGTAATGGCGTGTGGACAGCCCTTGGATCATGCTCACCCACAGGTATATAATTTGGCTCTCTGCATTCTGCTACTCACCAGCATGGCTAATTTCTTGAGTGTTGCATGCTTGTGTTTGCACTCCGTACCTGTTCGTTTTGCGTTGCAGGAGGAAACTCAAGTACTGTGCGGCCGCCCACCACCACCACCACCAACTCATCCATGTCTTGCTACTTTGGACTGATTGGGCCTTTAAACGGCTCGATCAACTACACATCGCCGACACCACCGTATCCCAGTGGAACTAATGCAACATTGATGTGTAATACTGGGTTCACGGTGAACGGGCCAGCCTTATCCACATGCATCAATGGCACCTTTACACCAATTGGCACCTGTCAGTGAAACATGACTAAACGAAGCTCACTTCATGTAGTTGCTTAAAGTGAGCGTAATCAGGTGCAGCTTTCTCTAGAACTGCAGAGATCAAAGAAGACGAAAACCATGCTGGTATAGATGATGGTTTTACTGAAAATCAGTACACTGCAACTTGACTAAATGGTTTCTAAAGCATCTGACGGTTCACAATAAATAGAGAAAAATAGTACTGCACTGAAACATAACCACAAGTTCGGATTCAATCCCGAAAACAGAGCCGTCAGCCGAGTATATACCTGGTACTGTAGCCGTCGCCTTTCTTTTTACAGTTTTGTTGTTTTTGAAGGTAACTAAGTCGTAGTTTCCCAGTAAAAACTAGGGCCCTTGCAAGAAACTCTGAGCAACGCGCTTGATTTCTACGTACCTTTCGTTTTTTGAAGTTGTTACGTTTGCTTATTACTTCGAGTATTAACATCAGTCCATCATAATTTGCCTAATTCGTCAACAAACCTATGTCATCCGACAATGCTCTGAACAGTATAAATTACAGGGTAGGAGATTACGGTACTGTGCACGTCATCAATTTCGCGACATTCTTCAGAAAAGATATCATTGTCTTCAGGTCTCATTTCTTCTCATGTTGAAAATAAAGGTTAATATGCTAGCCTATTAAAGGCAATACAGCAGATTTTGTATCAAGGGTTTGCACAAATAATTCAAACGATATCTTGGCCGCAGAGTTCATGATCAACATGAAAACACAGACTCTTAGACATTTATAAAGAGCTCATTTTGAACGACGCTTAGTTCCGACCATCGATCTCGCAGAAATTTTGTTGATGATAACGATGTTCACACAAAAAAGACGCGCTCGCGTCAGACAAACTCTAAAACGCAGAGCCCGTCATGCACGCCCCAGACCGTACACTTTTTCGCGAGTTCGACGTTTGCATGACATACCAGGTCTCGACGACAAACTGATGCGAAACCGTCGAATAGGTGTTGGCCCTACCTTTCCTCAGAAATCTATACTGCCTTTATTCGGGAGTGCACAAGCCCCTTTTCCACCCGCACCCGCTGCTAAAGTACTGCACACCGGCGGCGCGGTCTGTCGTGACCCTCTCTCATCTGATCCCTCCCACCCCATATGGCGGGCATCAACTTTGTATGACAACCGTCCGATCGTTCGCATAACCGGCAATCATGTTCGGGGCCCGTGAGTTTTTTCCAAAATTTTCACCGTTTTTGATTGCTTTGGGATTAATTTAAATGCCATTGTATTGGCTTAAAGGCAGCATACTCGCTCGCAAGCATAGTCGAGATAACAGCATAGATAGGTCCGCACGGCCCGTACTATGTCGTCAACGACGTTTGAAGCGCTGAAAACCGTCCAGGATGACAATATTTGACAATGTTTGAGCAATCTTGCCTTCCACGCCCGCATTTTCACACCCCTTCGAGTAACAGAATGAGAATCGATTCTTGTGAAAACGTGTGATAATTGAGAGTGATAGCACTATCAAATGGGAGTGGACGCGAGAAATAGCTTGGTTTACTTGAGTATAACATGTCTGCATACCTATTGACTCTCGTCCACTTTCGAGAATGCCGCTCTACTTTGGCTGACCTCTTGGAATGGAGGATTTTATCAGTGCACAAACATGTTATAATGAGGAAAATCGAGTTTTTTTCTCTACTGCACTCCCTTTTTATAGTGCTATCATTCTAAGTTATCACATGTTTTCTCAAGTATCGATTCTCATTCTGTTACTCGAAGGGGTGTGTGAAAAATACGGGCGTGGAAGGCAAGATTGCTCAAACATTGTCAAATATTGTCATCCTGGACAGTTTTCAGCGCTTCAAACGTGGTTGACGACATAGTACGGGCCGTGCGGACCTATCTATGCTGTTATCTCGACTATGCTTGCGAGCGTGTGTGCTGCCTTTAAGATTAGGGCGTACTCAAAGCTCTAAACAATCCTTCACGCTACAAAGAAATCGAGGAAAGGTTTGTTCCTTTAATTTCACAAAAAGTCGTTCTTTCTGAACATTATTTGTGTGTTTCGAATCGATGGTTCATCTATACACTACCCATTACGATGACATTCAAATTATTACCAATACAACTGAATACGGTGAAAATTTTCGAGAACCTTTTTTGAACATGATCGCCGGTCATGCGGACGATGGGACTGTGGTCATAAGAAGGTGGATGCCTGCCATTTTTGGCAAAAGAGACTGTGTCAGCACATCAAGAGGAGAGAAGAAGCGTAAGTAGGAATCCCCCCGAAGGTGGGGACGACAAAAGAAACGCACAATCACATTGTATTGAAGAACAACTCTATGTACACTTGCACATGTACCTTTTCATCCACTGTGTTGCCCACTGTCACAGATGTATGTTCGGCGATATTTTATTGATGAGTCTTGTTTTGTACACTGTTGGCATGGTTTTCTGTAATGTCGATCCTCAAACTGCACGCACTCTAGAGTTGCAGGCTTCTATTGAAGCTACTTCTTTGGCTATAGCGGGGCGCCCTGCCAGAGAAAGGTTCTGACGCTCGCGTCCAAGCCTGCAATGGCAGACTGTAGAGGCGATCATACTTGCTTGAGAACACTGTTTCAGCTAGGGCACATTGTATTGTTTATTGCAAATAATGTGTTTGTACTCAAACGTATTCTCCTTCCCTCAACGAAAATCGTGACAGAAGCCGCATGGATATTCCATACCTCACCAACAGGTGGACGTGCTGTAGGAAAACTGTTGATTTTTTAGGAACTAACGTCGCAGGAACATGCACTAATTTAGTAGCACCTCTAAATGGTGCTATCGCATACTCCCAAGGAGCAGCCAATTTCCTAACGGTAAGCAAAATAATCGTATGCTTCTTTATTTCTTCAAAATGTCACAAGCATAGTACGTAGAATAACCTGGAACAGCTATGTACAGATGGCTTCAACAGGAGGTGAACCAAACTATATCGTCAAGAGTGAACAAAAAGCGCCAGTGCGATTCGTGTCTACTGTACGAGCATTTTATAGGAAATGGGTATACAAGGATCAGAGGTTTTGGTGAAAGCACTGAAATCTGCCATGAGAGCAGGGGCCTTAGGCGCTGGGCAGAGCGGCACCGCGGCGTGGCGCGACATTATGTTGAGGTGCTATACTGATAAATCGCGGTGTTCCATCGATACGCCAGCCCATCATGAGGTAGCGCCGCGGTGCCACTTTGCTCAGCCTCTTACAGTTCTGCAAGACATTGAGGATCGAGATATGCGGCTCTGGGTACCAACATAGAGAGTCCATCAACCACAAAAATGTCCAGATGACGACGGGAGTAGGGATGAGCTCCAACTTAGTCTCGGTGCTGTTTACTCAGGTAACCTAGACTAGCCAAGAAATGTCTGATGATATATGGAGTATGAGGCGGTATAGTGATGGAGTGACAGACGCAAGAAAAAGGTGAAAGAAACTCTAAACGGCATTTGAAAAGCGCAGAAAGACGCAAGCATAACCTTTTAAAGCTGTACTCATTCCTTACAAGAGAACCACTATAAGTCATAGAAACCATTCCTAATGAAATGTTTTTTCTAAAAAGATTCTAGGACTAAAAGTCCGAATATGCCCATCGCAGCTGCCTAGACCCACTCTGAAAGAAGTTACGAGCGTTTTTAAAGCTTCGCGGCATGTTAAGGGCACCCCCCCCCATGGAATTTTTAGGGTGTTTCTAACTTTTTCTCCGGGTTTTGCTAAAAACATGTACGTAGGAGTAATTCGCGAAGCTGAACACGAATCTGGGGTTCGCTTGTCGGAATTTTGAGGTCTACTGTAGGTTATGATGGGTAACATGCCATTTAGGAGGCGAAACCTACCTTGATAATTCGAGAATCAACAAACGGACATCGAATTCGCATTCAGCACCTCCAAGTACCCCCCACATAGAAACTTTTAGACAAATCTGAGATTTTGGCCAAACTACCGTATACCCTTTCGTAATCTACCGTAAGCAGCTCTAAAAATCGATAAACTGACATCAGATTCGTCTTGAGCACTCCAAATAGCCCCCAGAAGAACGATTTGAGCCACATCTGTCGTCCCATTGCGGAAATCGTTGGAAGTGGATTTTGCCCTCGAATTTTTCTGCCGGTGGGAAGCTTTGAACAAATTCAGTCGAAAACTTTGAAGAAACGACATAAACCTCCAATTCGTGATCAGCACCCCAACAAACTCCCCGAGGGTGTAACTGATGTAATTGAACGCTGAAGAAAATTCGTACAAGTCCGAACGCTGTCACTCTGCAAAAAGTTTGGAAAATGTGCTTTCACCCAGACTTTGCCTAGGGGAGTTGTTTTGGGCCCTGAACACGATTATCATGTCCCTTTCCTGATTTTCGTAAGAATATTGCGCTTTTTCGAGGGTACAATAGCCACGAAAATCAGAGAAAAAACGCCTATAACTTTCTCAAAGTGGGTCTAAGCAGCTGCGATGGGGATATTCGGACTTTTGGACGGAAAGTGGTTCTAGAAAAGTACATTTTATTTGGAATGGTTACCATTCCTTATAGTGGATCCCTTGTTAGATCAAGCCTAGTTTGTGTTCGATCCTTGAAGGAAAGTGGATTATAGTTCATCGATTGAAACGCAGGGTTTTGATGTATAAAAACTCAAGATAAACATATCAATTTGATCACAAGGCCACAGTGAAACGGAGCCATTCCGACCGCTTCACGGGTGGATTGGTTTGGTTCCACTATGTCCTGGCAAGATGGCAGGCACATGAAACGGCTTACTGACCAGAACAAATTTTGTCTTTCTTCTGGCACTGAACGTGATGAGTTAATAGGTAAATTTGTAAAAATCAAAAAGAGTGATTTTCTTGAAAACGGGAAGAAAACGAAATGTTCGGCTGAAGAATAAAACACCTTTTTATTAGAAATCCCGAGAAGACAAAATAATCCTAAAGCAAAGAATAGACAGAAAAATCAATGGACTTTGACAATGTATGAAGTTAAGTATAGCATTATTCCTGAGCTTCATATTAATGTGATGTATAGTAACAATTTGAAGCTCTGATAGATCTGTGGTGACAGATGAGTATCAACCACTTTATCCGCGACGTTTCCGGTCATAGACCCATCATCTGGGATGGTAGTAATCCATTTGGAACTACGAGTTTCGAAATGGTCAAAACATGCAGGTATTCTGCGAATTTCGACCTCACAAAAAGAGGCGATTTTGAGGCGATATAGCAATAAACAGGTTTTAAACCGTATCCGTAGTGTTCCCCGACTTCAAAGGGGGTCATCTTCCAAATCTGGTGCAAAATAGTCAACCGCTTCCTATCCTGTGCTCGCTTCTATGAAGCTCATTGCGGGTAAACCTCATGGTTTCGGGCACCCTCGCGAGATCGCTGAAACTGGCAGCAGGCTCTGTCTGTAGACGAGGTGGGCAGCGAGAGGCAAAACAGCGCAGCGGTGGTGGAGACGCGAGAGACCCCCAGTTTCGGGGAGAAGTGGAGCGGAGAACTTTTTGGGCCATCATGCGAGGTGGGTGCTGCTTCGCACAGGCGCGCAGACAGAGGCAGTCATAAAATTATTGACAGCCGACCTCCAAGGATACAACTCGGCAAAAATCGGCAGATCGCGCGTTTTGAAGGCGGGAAAGCCGGAATTTGGTCATGTTAGCGTGAAAAACTTGATTATAGACTATTTTAGCACCAATCTAGCTTCGATAAATTATCAAATCGATGTGATATGAGCATATCCATAAGATTTGGAGCATTTTGAGCCGGAAAAGCGAGTAATAGCTTTGATTTATTTGGAAATAGCGAAATTAATTTTTTTGGCAGAAGTCAGGCGTTGACACCATATCAAACTCAACTGATAAGGTTATAGCTCTTCGAGTTATAAGTTTTCACACCAGTGGAGCGGTAACTTACTCCTGATGACCTGGGAATCGCAAAATTAATTCCTTTTGACACAAGTAATAAATTCATACCTTATCAAACTGGACTGATGATGTCATAAATCCATGATTTTCACGTTATCAACTGGAAGGAGGAGGTATTTGCTACTGATAGGCTGGGCATAGCAAAATTAATTTTAGTACAATTCAGGCACTGAAATTTTACCAAATCAACTTGATGAGGTCATAACTCTACGATGTCGAGCAATGTGAACCGAAGTTGTTCCTTAGATTTTTTTCCGATCGAACCGATTTCAGACTTACTCAATTTTTCGACATTCTTATATCTTTTTTATATCATTCGGTTTTCGATTACGTTCGGAAATTTCGTTTTTTGATTCTTCGATTCCCAAGAAGTGATCGAAATGTGATGTTTTAAATTTTGTTCTTCAATATTCAATTTCTCGGAGATCCTAATCGGAGCCATGTATCACGGTGATGCAGAAATTATCGAGCATTACTTTGCTCGTTCGACTGAGTTTCCCAGGCAGATTTTGATACACCACGAAGGAGAGAAAATCTTTGTCTTATCTAAATTTTCACAATTCTGAAACTTCCCAATTTTCTCTAGGAGGTTCTCAATTTCCAGTTAATCCGTGTTCTGAGGAATTAGTTGAAAAAAGTTTTCTTACTCGATAAAAAATTATTTTTTCGTAAAGTGATCATATGATTTGAATTTTTCATGATTTCATATGTCTCAATCCACATGCTCAATTTCTGAATTCACAAAGAATAAAATTCCGGGACACGTTGCTGGTTGTTCGGGAGGATAAGCGGAAATTCAATTCGAAATTTCACGGAAACTCAAGGTATGGGCTGAGTGTAATCAAACGTTTTAACAATTGTTTTCACAGTGTCTACAAATTTTCTAGCAAAACCTCAAAGCTGCGAATGTTGGTAGGGCATTTGCACTTTTCATTAGAGTTATGACCTTTTCAGTCCGATTTGATAAGGTATCAGTACCCGAAGTGTGCAAAAAAGATCATTTTGCTATGCCCAAATTATCAGGAGAAGCATGATTTTTTTACGGATGGGTGAGAAAACATTTTTTCGAACCAACAAAAACTTTTGCTCATGCGGTCGTTCAAACGATAGAAAAAAGTCAGAGATTTGAAAGTCCTGCTTTTGTGCAAGGTTAGTAGGTGCTGAGAAGAAATAGGCAATAGTAGGTTTGACACAAGAATTAAGAGGTGAAAATTGCGGCAAAGATTAACAGCAATCATATTTATAGAACAAATAGAATCCATAGAAGAACATTGAGGATAATGAATAGGCGTGTAGTTATTGAGGTCCTTTTATTGTAGTCCAAAAGGCCGATCGAATTCACTTGAATGAGGAACGGCTTAAATAGATTCTTTCACATGTCTTATAGAAGAAAGTATGTAGGAATTGAGTTTTGAGTTCCGCTTGACCAACCACTCCATTATAAACGCCTTGAGTGTACAATTTTCACTGCTTCATTCCTCTATCAATTTAGGTACTATGACGTTAACTACTAGTTTGAGCCTCTGCTGTGGCCAGAAACACAATGCTGTGTTCGCAATGGGAGACGCCTACAATGAAAACATCACCAGGGCACAATGGAATCTCGGTGCAATGCCAGTGATTGCCGCTATGGTGAAAAGCACTGAGGGTTCAACTCCTTAAAGGGACGAAGTTTTGCAAAGAAACGCAACACCTCGCATGATGATGCGTGTGTGGTCCCGGTTTCAATCAGTTCATTCTGCGAGTTTCGAACGTCAGCTGGCGACATAAAACTCGTAGTTTCGCATGGATTTCTACCGTCCCTGGTGGCTAGATTGCGATTATTTGGTCGAAGAACATACTCATACACTGGAGGGGGCTAGCGCAGCTCTTCAGGAGGGCGAACCTCCGGGCACCGGCGCTTGCGCCTCCGATCGGGGGGGGGGGCTACCGCCGAAGTGACAATTTGGCTTGATCGGAGCCCCCCCCCCGTCACAGCCCTGAAGCCCCCTGTCACTGCCCTGAAGCCCTCCCTGTGACTGCCTTGAAGCCCCCCTGTGACAACCCTAAAGCCTCCTGTCACTCCCTTGAAGCCCCCTGTCACTGCCCTGAAGCTCCCCCCCGTCACTGACCCGGAGCACTGATGTCACGGCCCCGGAGCAGGGACGTCACGGCCCCGGAGCAGTGACGTCGCGGCCCCGGAGCAGTGAAGTCACCACCCCCCCCCGGAAAGCGTCGCCGCTCTCTTCCAAAAATATCCCTTTCTGACAGGGACTTGAAGTCCCCGTCCAGGGCCGGCCCTGTTGGGCCGAATGCGACTCTCTATTAGGTGGGGCGCCTTTTATACCGGTTGAGCACGTGATAGATCACAGGAGAAATCACGTCAAATTGGGACAAAACTTGTAGGTCGTTTACACTGGTCTAAGGGTAGGAACGAAACCAATGTAAACTCATTGCTCTCAACTTATAGATACCCTGATTGATTTTATAACAAGATCGACTTACTAGTTTTTGAAATTTTTCAAATTTACTTATTGACGTGAAAGACGATGCGTGCGTTTGGCCTGCTATGCCTTCTCTGGCCTCTATTGTCGTAAACTACCTTCTACGACTTCTTCCCATCTTTTTCCCCTTTTCCTCTCGGGGGGGGGGCAAGCGCCGGAGGAGAGCAGGGGCGTGCGCTTTCGCTTCCCCAAGTCGAAAACGGGCTCTATTGCCCGCCGCTTGCCCCCGCAGAGCTTGAGTACATTAAACATAATCGCAGATCTGACCTACCACTGCGCGGTGGAGGGACGGATGGGAGGGTGGTCTTCTTGAAACGACCTGCTCAACCAAAGCACAAACGACAAATGGTGGTGGCCGTCAAATGTCGCTAATCAGTGAGGTCAGATCGGAGTGTTAGCATCTTCATCGCATCCTTCATTTCTTCCCGGTTGTTCATCGGCGGGGAATGCAACCGTATCTCCAAAGCTTCCCTTATCTTTCTTTCAACCGTATCAGTAATGTTTTTATACAGTATACTCGCTCTCATTTCTGGCGCGGCCTCATATGCATGCCGTGATGTTCGATGCTTGGAGAATGCACTGTTGAGATACGACGACGGCGATCTCAGAGCACGCATATGCTCATCCAGCCTCTTGTGGAGAGGCCTACCGGTTTCGCCGATGTAAGAGTCTCCACATCCCAGGCAGGTGATCTTGTAGACTACATTAAGTGCTTGGCATATTTGTAGATCTGCAGTACAATATCTGCAACCGGTACGCCCACAGCGGTCTTCGTAAAGTCTGGATGAAGTTAGAAGGTCTCGTATTGAGGCGGGTGGACGGAACACAAGTCGGACAGGAAGAGCTGATCGTTGTACTGCTCTGTTCACGCCCTTGGCAAAACTTTCATTCACAAAAGGAAGAACAAGAGCAGTTCCAGGTGTAGATTGATACGGACGCCAGGTAACGAATTCGTTCTCGATGTAGCCGTTTTGATGTAATATTTCCGCCGACTGGCTTTCTATGTCTCCCTGATCATCTGACGTTAGTTTCCTTCCTGTGCTGAGTAAACTCTTGACAACACTCCTCTTCATATAGGCTGGGTGGCAGGTGTGCGAGTGGAGGAGAATTTTCTTTGATACGGTTTTCTTATAGCACTTCGTTAAACCACACCTTCTGCTATTCGGACTTTTGTGTTTAAGAATGGCAGGTAGTTGTCGTCTCCCGCAGCTTCGACTGTCAGATTTATAGATCCGTATCGGGAGTTCAAACGATTGAAAACTTCCAGAAGCCCGCTTGATGACTGCGTGATAACCATAATGTCGTCGATATAGAGGCCATAAAAGAGAACATCTGAAGTCAAGCAACTCCTTTCGAAGCTGTCCATGAACAGTGTTGCCAGCAATGGTGCCAGCCTATTTCCCATCGCTAGGCCGCGTCTCTGTCGGTAGATAACGTTACAAAAGCGGAAGAAGTTGAATTCCACCACTTCATTTAGCAGCGTCTTGATGTCATCGTAAAGTGTGCCCGAATGAGAATGGCGGCCCACGGGGCCGGCGTGCTTGGCAGGTGGGCGTCGCATATGCCGCCCTCGGACGAAAGTTGGATTTCAACGACGGCCGTCCCCTATCCTCCCATCTACAGAGCTGATTGATCGGCGCAGTCCTTGCTGCCAGCCGGTGCCGGCCCCGTTCGTAGTCGATGTCGGTGGGGACTTTTCGCATGCTCGTCCGAGAGCGGCGAACGCGACGGCCGCCTGCCAAGCACGCCGGCCGCATGGGCAGCCATTCTCATTCGGACGCACCTTACTGAAAATTGCACAGCTGGATCTCTTCCTGATGTTGGCTCAACGAATCGAGACATGCAGTGACGGCTGCGCCTGTATCTACATTAGTGTAGAGCGCTGTGACATCAAAGCTCTTATACTGCAAATCATCTCCTGACAGTTCACAGCTTCGCAATCAGATGATCAGGGAGACATGGAAAGCCAGTTGACGGAAATATTACATCAAAACGGCTACATCGAGAACGATTTCGTTACCTGGCTTCCGTATCAATCTACATCTGGAACTGCTCTTGTTCTTCCTTTTGTGAATGAAAGTTTTGCCAATGACGTGAACAGAGCAGTACAACGATCAGCTCTTACTCTCCGACTTGTGTTCCGTCCACCCGCCGCACTACGAGACCTCACTTCATCCAGACTTTACGAAGACCGCTGTGGGCGTACTGGTTGCAGATATTGTACTGCAGATCTACAAATATGCCAAGCACGTAATGTAGTCTAACCGGTAGGC
The DNA here is from genome assembly GCA_029168955.1 of Aplectana chamaeleonis. NCBI lineage: Eukaryota > Metazoa > Nematoda > Chromadorea > Rhabditida > Cosmocercidae > Aplectana > Aplectana chamaeleonis. The sequence goes on from JAPDOI010002000.1 coordinate 37,228, forward strand.
CTCTCCACAAGAGGCTGGATCAGCATATGCGTGCTCTGAGATCGCCGTCGTCGTATCTCAACAGTGCATTCTCCAAGCATCGAACATCACGGCATGCATATGAGGCCGCGCCAGAAATGTGAGCGAGTATCCCACTAACTATACGCTGCTTGGTGTGTGTGACCGTCTGTGTGTATGTGTGTGTGTGAGAGTGAACGGAAATTCGGTCGGTCTGTTTTCAGGAATGAAGCAATTCGGTTTGTTGTTATGCTGTGATGGCGTATGCTGATAAACGATATCATCAGTTTCCTATGTAAAACGTTGCTGAGCGCCTTCATGGGCGGCTGCATGTGCAGTAGGAGCCCTGTGAAGGTAGACGGGACTTCACTGTGAGTGCGCCGGGCGCCGAAAAAAGTAGGCGCGACTCCACTAGGAGTGCGCCAATCGCAGGGGTATTGTGGGGGACCAACTGGGAAAACGCCGAGCGCCGAGAAAGGTGTTCTGGAGCCAAGTGGGAGTGCGCCGAGCGCCGACAAAGTGTACTGGACCCAACTGGGAGTGCGCCGAGCGCCGAGAAAAGTTTGTTGAACCCAAATGGGAGTGCGCCGAACGCCGGGAAAAGTGCGCTGGACCCAATTGGGTGTGCGCCGAGCGCCGAAAAAGTGTACTGGACCCAACTGGGAGTGCGCCGAGCGCCGAGAAAAGTGTGTTGGACCCAAATGGGAGTGCGCCGAGCGCCGAAGAAGTGTACTGGACCCAACTGGGAGTGCGCCGAGCGCCGAGAAAAGTGTGTTGGACCCGAATGGGAGTGCGCCGAGCGCCGCGAAAAGTGTGTTGGACCTAACTGGGAGTGCGCCGAGCGCCGAGAATCGTGTGTGGGACCCAACTCGGAGTGCGCCGAGCGCCGGGAAAAGTGTGTTACACACAACTGGGAGTGCGCCGAGCGCCGGGAAAAGTGTGTTGAACCCAACTGGGAGTGCGCCGAGCGCCGAGAAAAGTGTGTTGGACCCAACTGGGGGTGCGCCGAGCGCCGGAAAAAGTGTGTTGGACCCAACTGGAAGTGCGCCGAGTGCCGAGAAAAGTGTACTGGACCCAACTGGGAGTGCGCCGAGCGCCGAGAATTGTATGTGGGACTTAAATGAGAGTGCGCCGAGCGCCGCGAAAAGTGTGTTGAACATAACTGTGAGAGCACCAACCGCCGGGAGATCCGCACCCCCTCAGCACGCATAGGAACCAAGTGAATTTCGCGGTTTTATAGCCTGTAACTGTCAAAACTGTTAAACGTGTAAGTTACTCCTTAATAGTTTCGTTTATTTCCTACTTTATTTCACGCTTCTTATGTTTCGGAATTATCTCTTAGTTAATATGTTGACCGTTCTCTCACATCTGCCTTTAGCAGCATATCGAATGAACAAAATCTACCTCAAAAACAGCGTCGCTGCTACGAATTCGTGGTTCTACCATGATTTGTGGTGGAATCAATAACTTGGCGTAGCATCTGCTGTGGGTTGTGCAGTCAGACCACCAAACACTGCATTTGACGCCTGTGTTGGCAATCGATGCAGTTCGGCATTTCGCGTTTTCATAAGTGCGCCGACGCAGGAAAAAGTGTGTGGGATCGGATTGGGTTTCGAGGAACTATAATAACTAAGTTCTCATTTGACAATGAGAATATCATTTTATGCGTCAGAATACACGCCTACAAGTACGCCGCGAAGCGGCGTGGGTGTGCACCTTGTACTGTATAAATACATTACTGATACGGTCGAAAGAAAGATAAGGGAAGCTTTGGAGATACGGTTGCATTCCCCGCCGATAAACCACCGGGAAGAAATGAAGGATGCGATGAAGATGCTAACACTCCAATCTGACCTCACTGATTAGCGACATTTGACGGTCCCCACCATTTGTCGTTTGTGCTGTGGTTGAGCAGGTCGTTTCGAGAAGACCGCCCTCTCATCCACCCCTCCGCCGCGCAGCGGTAGGTCAGATCTGCGATGATGTTTAATGTATGTTCTTCGACCAAATAATCGTAATTTAGCCGCCAGACGATGGGTCTTAGACCCGAAACGTCGCGGATAAAGTGGGTGATATTCATCTGTCACCACAAATCTATCAGAGCTTCAAATTATTACTATACATCACAATGTATGAAGGGTCTGAGCGTACGAGGTGAAGATTAAAGCGTTAAAGAATAGTTGCCTTCAATTTTTCTTGAAGCAGTAGTTAAAATGCTAGTGCTTGGTGCACCCACCATGTCAGTCAGAATCGCAGCCACCTTACAACGCGGAGGAGGAAAAATTGATGACCTCGTCGAGCTATTTAGAGTTAACTATAGAGCACTGTATTTTATGTGTGCAAGTTGTACTTCGGAAATGCTTGAAAGCCCAGTATTTACAGACCCTCACCCTCAATGTACCTCAAAATAATTTCAAACAAAAGATAACAATACTGAGAATCGGGCGGAAAGGAAAGCTTAATCCAAAGAAAAAAATCATCTTACATGTGCGAAGGCACTGAGCTGAGTTCGCCGTTTCCTGTGAATCGTTCGAGTAAGCTCCCTACACAACTATCCTCATCGTGTTATAGCACCCATCAAGGACCAGTTAACTACCTTTCGCTTCCTCTGCTTTCCTGGCGTGAAGCAAAGGCCCGATTTCGCCTACAGAATAAATATAGTAGTGACACTGGCACTCATCCACTCACTCGTTCCGTTAGCTGACGGCTGTAGGAGCGCGATGATCTCTCTACTACACTCGTACTATACGTGCGGAAGTGACTGTTCCCAATGGTCCCAATGGAAAATGAAGGCTGCATAGTCCATCATTTTTCATTTCGCAGACGCTAAACCTTCCCAACGCTTCAGTCCGGCTTGTTGTGCGACTGCTGACTCTCGAGTTGAAATCGTCTGTTAAAATGGTAACATCGGTTTTATTTATCGTATTCAGCACGTCCTGGATTTGTGTGTCAAACACGTCTATCGTTGGAACTTGGCTACGTGGGTGCATAGATGAACACGTCGTGGGTCTTGGTTTCCTTGTTCAGTACGAGGACAGCGACCCTTCTAGCATTCGGCTCAAACGTTACAACTCTTCCATCTGTGCGACTGCCAAACATTAATCCTACGTTTGACAATGTCTTTCCTCAGTGAAAGCACCGCCTTTTTGATACTCTTCAGAACCTGAACGGGTGTCGTTCCACATCCGCTCATCCTCTGCTCGGAATACACAGCAACCGATGCTTTGGATCTTGAAAGTTATTTGGCAACTACTTCCCTTTGTAAAACGTCCCGATCCCATGTTGTACGCTCCAAACCGCAACTCCTTCATCGGCCTCACCAGTCGTCCTACATTTTGGCCTGTTGTATTCTACTCACCGTCACCTGGTTTCCTATTGCTGGCGCATCGACTGCCCTTGATGCGGTAGCTTCATCGTTGGATCTAATTGTAAGATACTCTAAACAGTTTCAGCCCCAGTTTTCCACCCCGCCGACAGCGGTGGGCTGACCCTTCTCATTTCTCATCTGCGCTTGGGATCGCCAAAGGCGCAATTGGTGAAACTAGCTTTGAACATAGTAAACACTGCAAAAAGGGTACCCACGCATATTTGTAGGTTTTAGTTTTGTCTATAAAGGCCTTATCTGGCCTATATTACGTGCGGAAGCTCCCTCAGCCACATCTGAAACAGATAATCGAGAAGGATCGGCATTCCTGAGCATCGCTTCAACATTTTCTTCAACACCTCATGTTATTTTCAAGAGCCTTTTAAATCGACATTCTTTTTACTGGACCTGGGACGGGTCGACAACAAATCAATGCTTCCAAAATATAGTTTACTCTTTGAGGTGAATTCGCGGTGTTCATTCATTATCAAACGCAAAATCTCGTGATAAATATATGGCTAAGTGATACCTGGCCAAAATAGACAGGGATCTCGGGCTCTTTTGCGAGTTCAATCATTTTCAGCGATCATATTTATTCCATATTACTGCTGTTTTTTATATTTCGTCCTATTTTTTGTTCTCGAAATGGCCCCATTTCGTATCTTGTTCTTAGTTTAAACATTAAAGGCATCGTACGCGCAGAGACCGTACACTATTTTTTCAAGTTTTCTGTGTAGCTTGCTTGGTCTCTCTAATGAACGAAAATGCCGACGGGAGCCCAGGGAAAACCTTTATTCGTAAAGAAAAATCAATCGGAACACATTGTGAATATAATCAGAATTTCGCGCCCAAATAGTTTTAAAGATTTTCTGCATTTGTAGGCCTTGTCACTGTCATTTTCGAAGTTTTTACGCATGTGGAGTTTGTGCCGTAACTGTTTTTCATGTTGTTTGACGGCCTCATCAACATTCGATGAAAAAGTGCTCGATGACTGGTGAGGAGTGGTGGCGGATCCTCATCTTTATACTCTGCCTATGCGTAGCTAGATGCCTCCGAGGGCGCGGCCTGGAACGCCGCCCCATTCCATGTAGCGGTAAACTACGGGTTTTGGCTACGATAGCTAAAACCCGCATATTTTTGTGTCAAGGCTACAAGGGTGCAAATTCTGCGCGTATTCTACGTAAAAACGAAGGCTAAATTTAAAACATTGATCTCTCTGACGCTAGCCCCGTACATTCTCGCTATAATTTTGTAGCGAGAATCTACGGATTTAGCGACAGCCTGTGTTGGAATGCAATCTCAACCCGCGTTGGCTACGCGCAACGCAGGGATGCGGTTTGAACAGTGTTGACCCAATCAACCCACGGAGAACTTGACACTCTGTGGGTGGTCGTGGAGGGTGACCCGGTGCCGCTCTCTGGGACACAATGGCGAGGATAATTTTGACCATTGGGATGTTGCAGGCCTTGGGGAAGAAACGGCGATGCGCTCGATCGCAGCGGGGATCACCTTTCTAGAACAGATCAAGACTGGGTGGGTCGATCGACCCAGTGCTGGAACGAGAATAAGCGTAGAATATGCGGGTGCTGTAGCGAGAATTTACGTAGAATATGCGGGCGCTGTAGCTAAAATTTCACCAACTGAGGCTAAACTTTCCGTAACTTACGTAAATTCTCGTGTCAAAATCAGACTAGATGCCTCCGAAACCCTGGGCATCTCTGGTTTCCGTGTGAGGCATCTAGCTACGCGTTGGCGGAGTAATAATAATTTATTACGTAGTTTAAGACATAACAGTTTAAGACGTTACGTCATATATGAAGAGACAGAAAAAAACAAATGAGGGCGCACATAAACCGCACTGCTACTCAGAAAGAATCTTGGCTCTTACCAAATGCGCAAACTCCCTGAATAATTGAGGAATAGGCTGTAGTCAATGCACAGTCAAACCTCAGAATACTTCTTTCTGTTTCCTACCTGTCTTGATAACGGTCCGACGCTGATTCCAATGATATCTCTGTAATCGTACAAGACTCCCTAGGAACGGAGTTATGGTCCCTTAAAAATTGAGCTACGGAAGCAACGTGGACGAGTTGTTCGAGGCTTGTAACTCCGGTCATTCGCAACCGATGTATGCAAGCCGACCTGAATAACGAGAGAGGCTGAGACTTAAGGGAAGAACGGGGCCAGCAATCGGAGACCGTCACTCATCTCGCAACTGTTGAGCTCGAAAGATCGTAAAAGGGGCGTGCCAAAGTGGCTTCCTGATGTGGGCGCCCCAGGAAGGCTTCCTCCTATGTCTCGGTTATTCGGAGAGATTGAGAGTTCGCACTTGGCAGGTGCTATATGGGGTGGATCCACTCCACAATTATGTGAAAATCTTAGATTTCGCCCTTGAGCTTGGACTGTGCTTTTAAAGGCACAGTACACCTTTGAATTTTGAGATTTTCGTGTAATTGTGTAGAAGACCTCTCCTTTTTGACACGTGCCAAATGCGAGATCTCAATTCCTTCAAATAAGCGAGATGTAGGCGACCACCACAGGCTCGACCTCCTTCGCTCACCACCACAGGCCCGCCCCCCTACCAGATTTACGAACTCGATAGCGGTTGAATGGATGCATGAATTCTCGAAATGTCGTCGTTCTTCGGTTCAGTACCGGTCTATCTCTTAATCCTGCGTTACTCTCGTGCAGCGATTGCGAATGAAGAGGAATACAGACATGAGACAACTCGTCCACGGAATTTTCGCCTTCAACATGCAGGCATTTTCAAGGAGTCATATCTCTGTTCGTTGGGGGACTCGGACGATTTCAGAGATACCACTGTGATCAGAGAGTGGCTCTCTCTAAGATCTAGCAAGATATCTCGAAAATAATTTTTTGGGTGTCCTGTGCCTGTGCACAGTACACCCTCAGAAATGAATTTTAAGGTTTTCATGTAATTGTGTAGAAGACCGCTCCAGCATAACACGTGCCAAATGCGGGATCTCAATTCCTCCAAATAAGCGAAATATAAGCGATCACCACAGGCCCGACCCCCTTCCGGATTTTCGACCTCGATATCGACTGGATGGAATTATGAATTTAAACCGAGCCTACGTTCTTCAGTCCATTACCGATCTTTTTCTTTATCCTGGCTCGCACTCGCGCAGCGGCTGCGAATGAAAAGAAATACAAGCCTAAGACAACTCGTCCACCAATTTTTCGCCCTCAAACAATGGGCTTTTTTGAGGAGCCATAACTCTTTTCGTAGGGGTTCTTGAACGATTCCAAAGATATCACTGAGATCAGCGTGAGATTTTCTTCGAAATAAGCATGAAAAGAGAAAAATAATTGTCTGGGTGTTCTGTGCCTTTAAGGACACGTATGCAGAGCCCGCTTGACAAATAATGCTGAAGGCTCTAAGATCCAATCTCGATTTTCTATAGGAAGTTTTCAGTGAATCACCACGAGTCCGTGAAGGTAATAAAGTGCAAAAATGCGAAACATGAACTTTCATGATCCTTGATATCATCTTGAGCATCACACATATGTACATCTCTCACTTTTCGATGCGATTCCAAGCTACCCAGTTTCAAGTTGTTTCTTGAGCCCCATTCATAGCTGGTCGCTTCGACTTCAAGTCGAAGCGACCAACAATACTGCCGCGATTCGAAATCGCTCCGTCCAACGATTTCAAATCGCTCGGGTGGACGCAATCTCACGTGAAATAGATGGACAATTGCGGACCACGCCGCAGGAATAAAAAAAAAACCATTTTCCTCGGCATTTCTACTCATTTTTTGTGACATTGTTGCACTTACCTTCTAAATGAAAGGCTTTTGCATAGTTTCCAAACAAATAATGGTTCCAAAAACGATGGGGGGGTGGAATTTGCTTGAGAAAAAACCTAAAACTACGACTATAGTTACTAATTGCTAGAAGCTCTGCATACAACGTGATTTCTTGGTATCCTTATTATATTTTCTCATCTCTATCATCGTAAATGTGTCATAACTACACGTTTTTCCCTTTCATATGCCGTCTTTTATGTTGGTGAACTGTTACGTCTGCAATTTCGCGCCACATACGCAAGGTTGTGACGAAAGATTGCGGACTAGTCGCTTCGACTAGACGAGTCGCGACGCGATTAGTCGAAGCGACCTAACAAAATCAAGCAGGTCGCTTCGACCAGCTATGAAATACCCCAGTCGCTCAGCGATCGCGACTGCAACTGCAAATTATTCCAAACCGTCACGGCTCAGTACAAGATCTGTTGGCGCGATGGGTTTTGTAACTGTTGGCAGTGCCGGGACTAGTCGCGACCTGCTACGAATGAGTCTTTAGTCGCGCTCGGGGTATCCTCGAATACGTATATCCAAATTTACGGATGCACAGTTTTCTCATGTAACTGTTTTGACTTTTTTAATCACTGCAGTATCCGTTTTTTTGACGGACAGAACACTGCTGTTCCAGTTTCGGTCATCGGTCTGACATACGTTTTGTATGCCTTTAACAGAATCTACTTAACTTTTGTGCAGACTTTTGAAAACCTGGAAAATCTTTAACCCCTTTCAACCCCATATTCCTACGTTTTTGACGCGCCGAAGCTCGACGGTGTAGTGTACCGTACCCATTCAGGAAATCGAGCTTGAAACATGGAAATTCGTTTTCAGCGCGAACGGTGCCGTGAAATCTCCTGATATTCAATTCAATAATTTCGAATCTTATTCGCCTTTTGTCTCCGTGAAAAAGGTTCGCCATGAAAATTACCTAAAAAGGGAAAGAAAGCGTTTTAGTAGCGGGATCGCTGGAACTCGAGTCTCAGGAATCGATCCATGTAATCGTGGCAATTTTCAACGTTGTACGACGAATTCCAAGCGCAGGCGCTTCAACTGAAAGCCCTTTATCAAAGCAAAAACCAAATACTCGTTATTTATTCACTTATTCACTTACCTACTTAGTAGACCGAATACTTATCTTCACTTTCGAGTTTCGACACCCGAGTATTCGGATATCGTCGCAGAAAAACCATTCATGCTCGGCGCGTCGCTAGAGCGGGCCGTCTTGACGTAGAGGGACGCAAGAGGTATGACTGGGTCATACCCCTTGCGCCGTGATGCGCCTGTGAAATCGCAATCGTGGCAGCGAAGCGGTTCTCTGCAAATTAGTGTCCTTATATTTTCCAACACAAGATCGCTCCAGTTCCGTAGTAATGAAATCAAGCTGCGGTGAGGTATATTGATTGGATGACACGAACCATACATTTTATTCGACATGAAGCGCAAGTTTTAACGACAATTTTCAAGACTGTGTCCACAATACACATTGAGGGCTAGGCGAACTTACGCCCCGAAAATGCGCGATTGTTTACGTCATTCAATTAGTGAGTCGCAATCCTGTAGCTGAGACTGAAAACTGCCCATCGAAAGTCATTATCTGTCTTCCTTCCACGTTTTTGCGTGACTGCTTAGCGGCTCAAAAATGACACGGATCATACCGCGTCTAAATTCTTTTCCAAGGCTGCACTTCTTCGAGCATTTGTCACCCCGATCGTAGTTCGGCATGACCAACTTACGCAATGCCGCGGATCACTTGTAATACACACCCGGTTGAACCCGTGCTCAGAACCTAGGACCGCGCTTTCCGGTTTATCAGTACCGGGCGACCAATCGCTGCTCGTCCGCGTCGGCCGGAAAGGTGAATCGAGTCGCGCAAGTTTTCGAAACTCTGGCGACCGGCATCATGATTCTTGGCGATCTGGAGCACCTCCCCAGCTCGCCGAAATTTAGGTGCCGAGTCGCCCGCAAGTCTGCAGAATTTTAGCGACCCGGTACCAGATTTTCGGTCAACCCAAAACTCTCCGCGGCTCACCGGAAACCACTTAGCGGGTGGTAGTGCTTTTTTTGTCAGGATCAACATTTTATCACGGGAACTTCTAATTACCAATTGTATGAGAGAGATGAGTGAACAGTAAGCCACGAGTTTCATCAGCTTAACAGAGCAAAATAAAATAGAACGATAGAAAAATGCAAAGGCTAACTCATCAAGAACAAAATTGCTACATCACATAGTAAAATCATTGCATTCACACAGGAACATGGATCCCAGTACACGGAGACGGGTAAATATGATATTTGACCACATCCCATGTTTACCCCTCTCACATGGGAAGTGCCTGAAAAGTTAAACGCATCTGCTTGAACAAAAGGCCTCACAAGTATGTACTTGTCCACCATGGCTATAGAGTGTGTTACTTGACCAGAACTACTGATATTATGAACTATATGCTTGACTTTAAATCACAGTCTACGGTGGCTGAATGTGGTCAAGTCAGCCCGAGTTTACCCGCCAAACATGCAGAGATCGTCCGAGAAGTCGAAAACAAGCATAGCTTTTATATACAACGCTCCATAGAGATTTTTCGCAAGCGCATATCAGTTTAATTATCCCCTTTTAGCTAGATCGCGTCGAGCTACACTCAGTATTATCATGGGGAACCAGTACGTAACATCGGCATGGATCCGGAAGAGACTTTGCGTTCACCCATTGGAAGGTGGCGCAAACTCGGTGCACCTATGTTATAGCATAAGACACCGAGTTCGCGCCAACCTTCAACAGTGAACGCAAAGTCTCTTCCCGATCCAGGCCAACGTTAAGTAAACGGCATTTCGTTTTCGCCCATGCGGAAAAGACCTTTCAGACATCTTTCTGACAGGCAACAAAAACACTATGGTCGTACAGTCGAGAGTCAATTTGGCGGCCACTGGATTCTTCGAATTCCTTCGTGGCTCGTTTCCACATCGGTTTTGGTTTTTTTCTGAAATTGACGATGAAAGGTGGTGAACGAATCCGGCTGCGGAAATGTGGAACCCGTTCCACAAAATTTCATGAATTTACTCCGTTCCTCCCCGGTGTAGACGCTAGTCAAGCTGCACGGTAAGAAAACCCTGAGCTGACGTACCGCGCTCGGAATCCATTCAAAATTGCATAGCTCATCACGTCGTGTGTGTACAAGTGCACAAATCTGCTGAAAATGAGAGAATGGCCTAATGTAAGGAAGTAGAGATTTACACTCTAAAACAACTTACTGTGCTTTTTGTGAGGACTTGAACAGCTCACTGCGTGATAGACTGCGTTGCCGGACTAAGGTCTTCAGCTTGGCTCTTCGTTCGGCATCCGTGAGTATTTAAATGATTGATTAAAAATTAGATATGCCGGATCGCAGCAATCAATTAAATCAAGATTTGACAGAAAATCGAATATCCGCAGAATGACGGATTCTTGGAGTCAGAGAGAGATCACCGGCTCCAAGATGTCGAAGAGATAGATTTTTTTAAGATAGAAGATAGAAAAATGTCATAAACTTTCGTTAGAAATTTGCGCCAAAACCACCGTCATACCCGTAAAATTCAATGATCTTGGCAAACTCAACGCCACTTAAGAGTTGTATATAGTGATCAGTAAAAACAAAAAAAAACTCACGAAATTCGACGAAGGATGAACAGAACTCATTTTCGAGGATAAAATGGAATACTAGGAATATACTAGAAAAGCAGGGGAATAGAATAGTAATAGAAAATTCTGGTGCTGGCGATCGACGGACGGAGTACCTGAAAATATAAAAAAAAACACTTAGAAATAACCCCTTTCCATTAACCATGGTATACCGTTAAAACGGGAGCTTACAGAACAAGAATAATAGGAAATCATCTGAATCAGGAAAGAGAAGTCAGATGAGAAGGAGGGATGAGAATAAGGGAAAAGTATTAAGAATGAAAAGCCGATCAGCTGCGCTCTTCTCTCGGCCTGAATCGATTAGCGGGCCGCCGCCCGCGACCGCGCGCGCCAGCCGCGGGTGAGATTTGATTGCTTTTCTTGAGTAAACAAGCCACGCACCTTACGGTACGCTTAATTGGTCATGCACGCAGACTGAAACTTTGGCGCAATATTATAATATATATATATATATATATATATTAGAGTGTCGATCGATAGCTCCAAGCGACTAACTTCAAGGTAAAAGATAATGAAATCGGGCTGTACTTGAATGACATTCTCCTTGAGCTAAGAAGCACCCAGCAGACTGCCCGTAATAAGACACAGCAGATGACGAAATAAACCATAAGAACCAGCGATGATCGAATGGATCACAAATTGACGCCAGCGATGGGCTGCGTGGTTTCCTGTATGCCACAACATGAAAGTGATGAAAGCATAGCGCTTAAAGGCAGTGTTCACGATAAGGATCGTCTTTCTGCTTTTCCGCCTATCTTGAAGATGGTCCCATGCTGACTCTAATGTTTTTGAAGTCTTACAAGTTCTTGTAGAAACGGAGTTATGATCCCTTAAAAATTGAGCTAGGGAAGCATGGTGGACGAGTTGTCCGAGGCTTGTAACTTCCGTCTTTTGCCGTCGATGTAAGCGAGCTGACCTGAGTAAAGAGAGAAGTTGAGAATGAAGGGGAGAACGGGGCTATTGATCGGAACCCACCGCTCATCTCACAATCTCGAGCATTCATTTGTTCACGTCGGTGGGCGTGAAAAGTGCATCTGGGTGTGACGAGCTGACGAGTGTCCAATTTTGGGCCGTAGGGAACCCTTACGAGCTCATTTCTCTTAGTTTTTTCAACGTTAGGGTTGCGCTAGGCCCCGCAGCTGCCGATCTCCACCAAAAAATCAGAAATGGTTTTTATCGTGGACACTGCCTTTGAGGGGCAACCACGAAGACCATCACAAGCGTCATTATCGACTTGCTTGACCTCGTGTTTCAAATGTCAGGTTTGAACGTGAAGAACCGAGAAAAAACATGTTAGGCGTACGTTAAGGAACACTGTCCGTGATTGTGCATTCACCTCCCGAATTCGGCCGCACCGGAAAGGCAATTTTCGCCATCCGTGTAGCTGGTAACAAGCGAGGGATTAGCGGGTTACCCGTATCGGGAACTGGCTCCAATTTTTGAGCGTCCGGACACCTCGAAATGCATTTCTTCTCACCGGGAAAGCCGGAACGAAGTTCTGAGTGTCAGGTGAGTTAAGCAACTCGCTCAATACTTTTTTATAGCCCAAATATTTTGATTAAAAAATGTGTGTAAGTTTTCTTAATGCTCTTGGTCTAGCCGAGATTGACCTGATCTTCTTGGTGGGATTTTGAACTGTATAGGACTTTTGAACTCACTTTGCTTTGAACTGGGTAGTAGTGAACGGCGTAGGAGTATGTGAGCTGTGGCTGCATATCGACACTCCTTACACTAAAAAGCGCGCTCCCCGCCGAATGCAGGACTAATGTATTAAGTTGTGAGCGTAACTTTACACAATACTTGTGCGTGGTAATACTGTTACAAATAGCTAGATCAGCCCAGTTGAGACCCTTATGTAGTATGATTTGCGGCAGATGCAACTTGTTCGATATGGAACTCTAGATTGTGGTTCGTAAACTGGTTACCTGCAGTTTGGTTCTCATAATAGGGTTGACGCTAAGAGGTGCGTGGCCAGACAGTTCTGCAACCTATTGTAGAATTTTGAGGGCACGACTGCGACGTTGTTATGCAACTCGGGATTCTTCACGAGCGAACCTACGACAGCGGTGTGCCAGAATGGGGCATGGATGCCCAGTAATCTTGGAGAATGTTCCTCACAAGGTTTCAAAGCCATAGCTCATATTCTTGAGAACTGAAGAAAATTACTGGCTGAATTCAGGTGGAACCGGCCAATGCGCCTTTGGAGTGACACCAGTCACTAACGGAGTGATCAATTACAGCGATGTGAGTTTTTTCTATTTCAAATGAAAATCTAATAGAACAACACAACCAAGCCTTATTCAGGGTCGAGTTTTCGGGCCATGGCCCTTGGGATCATCTGCTTCTTTAGTGTGTAATCTTGGATTCGCTCCTACAGGTTCTTTCAAGAGAAATTATGTTTGTAGCATTAGGATGCATAAGGAACGGCATCAAGAAATTATTCAGGAACTACAATCAGCACCTGCTCAGCCAACGGTCAGTGGCTACCATCCGTGCTTGGACCGTGCCATTCCAGAGGGTCTTCTGCGTTTACCCAGTGCCAAGCAATCCCTGTCACACTCGGAGGGACCGTAAGTTATCGCGCCGTTTATAATATGTATGTACTATTGCTATATTTCACGATTCTCTAACTAGGTGACCTACAGTGATCCACGGTTTCCGCCTTTCAACCAGGGAACAACTGCAACGTTGCTGTGCGTCCCTGGGTATACAATTTCGGGATCATCAAGTGCTACATGCGCGGGAGGATTGTGGACTCCAGGTTCTATACACTCATTGTGCTATAAAATGACAACGACAATGAGTACATTATTCCAGGGTTGGGTAGCTGCCTAATGAGGTCCTTACAACGTAAGCCTGTAGATGCTGTAATCATGCAGCACACTTCTTCAGAATCGGAAGGGTTTTGTCCAGCACCAGTCGCGTCCCCCTATGGAGAGGTAAGACTGAAGCCCGCATGATCACTAACACTTATACTATAAATTACATAGTAGGGTTCCTTTTGTAATTACCACGACTAAAACATGTAAAGATCAATACGTATGCGTAACATATTCTAGATAACATTCTCCACGGTGTCCAACTCAAGCGGTTTTCCCCCGGGGACAACCGCTGCCCTTCGATGCACATTCGGACGATGGATAACTGGACCATCATTCGCAACATGCTCCCATGGAGTATTCCGACCCATCTTGGGAAAGTGCACAGATGGTAGAGAAACTGCTCTACCTGGAGTGTGTATGCCTCTGAACCCGCCAACAAATGGGAGGGTCAGTGGTTCCAAACTTTTGCAGCATTTAGAAAACCTGATTCGTATTTGCAACCACATCTTTCGTTTTCAGATAACATATATCCAGTCGGGAAGATTAGATAACTTTGAGATGGGAACGACAGCGTTACTGTACTGCGTTGGATCATACGCTGTGACAGGCCAGGCCACAGTTGTTTGTACCAAGGACGGCTGGCAGCCTTCCAGCGGTCTAGGCCAGTGTGACCCCACAGAGAAGATAAACTAGTCTGTCGTGTGCTTAACTGCTATACGGTGTCTGTAAAAATTGATCATGAAGCTCAGATGTAACAGTATTTGATGATTTTTGTTTTCATGTTTTTTCTGTTTTTTTATGGATGTATGTATAAATCAGTCGCTTTTCCAACATCAGAAAGGGAGTTAGGGAAATAAGTATAAAAAAGCATAAAGCAAGGCAGGAAGGATAAAGATGCGGAGAAATCACAAAAAAAGACTAAAGTGATGCATAAGAACTCTGTTTGCATAGATTTGTTAACACGAGCAGGAGTCGATGAGTAGCGTGTAACTTATATTAGCAAAGATAAATCACATGTAGCTTACATTGGCGGATGTATGCTAACAGTATACTGCTTGTCACGAGTAAATAAATACATATTAAAGGCAGAGGTAGCGATAAAATATGCGTGTCTTCTTTTCTGCTCTAAACCCTTTTCTGTATCTGGAGTAGGACCTGCACGAAAAAAAAATGCGAGAAAACCCTTGTTTTGGGCCTAATTTTGAGCCTGAACATTCCAGTCTTTTGATGGTGGATGAGCCCACTCCACACCATCGGCATCGTTGATCTCTGATATCAAGAACATCAGATGGCTTAGAATTGTAATCCAATCAATGAACAATAGCCTTCGCTAGGACCTGCTCAAACATTGCTTTGGCTCCGCCCATAGCAGACGACCAGCGGCAAAGCGTCAAGGCGTCGGTGCATCCTGCGCCTAAGCCGAAATGCTGAAGGATGACGCTCGACGGCTTGCGCAAACAACGTGTCCGAGAACGGCACGTGGTTAACGATGGTATCGATAATGTTAGTGACAGCCCCTACTGCCGCTTTGCCTCCACCGTCAGCGACAGGGCGGCTGCAGTAGACGCTGAGAGTCAGGCCCTAGTTATACACGGAAATGAAATCGTCCCGCGAGGACGCTGCAGCCGCTTGCTGCGTGAATCAGGGACTCGCCTGCAATGTTGCGTCTTTGACGCCTTTGACGCAATGTTGCAGATCGAAAATTACCGTGTGTTTCAATTGCATTTCCTCGATGTTTCACGCTTCTATCACTTGTTTACTGCAAAAAGTCACTATTAATCTATTCTTCTTCTTATAAAAAGCTCTTTATGTTGTTTTTGTAATATTTCTGCAAGTTTGAATCTGATAAATAACCAGCTTGTGGAACTTGGCACATTTCCAACAGTTTAGGTCCCGCAACGACAGTATACTGTGCAGCGGCGTGTATAACTGCTCGGTGCTTCCGGAGCGTTTTTCTGTGAAAACTGTTTCTTTTAGCATGCTTCTGCACAGTTACGGCGCACACAAATGGTAGTTGCCTTGCAATTTCCGCAGCGTCCCACTGGTGTATAACTAGGGCCTCAGATCAATAAGGAATGTTAGAGATGCAAACCCCCAGCGACACTTGACGCTGGGTCGTCTGCTATGGGCTTTCTATTTTTCAGCTGGTTTTATTAGCTGTATTTGCATTTATTTCTGTGAACGATGATGATTTTTAACTGCTCAGCATGAGACTGTGATCTCTTTGGGCGGGGTTGTGTACGCGTGTACGAAATAGGAGCTTTGGATCCTAACAACGCCATATATAGCTCGTTTCATGCCGCATAACCTCCGTGGTCTTTAAGGAGTTTGCGAATCAAATTGATTTTCATGGTTTGTTCCACAACTTTTTTCATCGCGACCACTGCCTTTAAATGCATTGCTCACTATCAGACAAAAAGTAGACTGCAGGCGCGGACTGCTCTTGTTTGATCCGTAGGTGCCCGCGTTCACCAAACATCGACGTGCTCATTACTACACCTTTGCGATAGATTGCAGCCCATCGATTTATCTGAACATAGTCTTTAAATATTTTGCAGTATCGTCAATCACTGGATGAGGGGGGGGGGGGGAAGCCGCGACGCTGCTTGGCGAGAAAACCGTGCGCGGAAAAACAAAGAGATGGTGGCTATTGATTGAATGATTCCGCCCCCGATTGCTATGCGCGGCTTTCTACTCGATAGACACAGACGAGGATACACAATCTTCATTGCGAAAGTGTGTCAACACTCCGCCGAGCACTTGATGAAACATTGATTCTCCACCTATTATAAGCAGGTTCCTGAGTGCAGTCATTATGCCCTTCAGCAGTATGTAAAGTTTGCAAATGTTTTGTGAAAAGATTTGAACGAAGTATAAACGCATGATACCTCCACGCATTCCTTCGCCTTCCGTTTCCATCAATGTAGAATGTGAACCCGCTCTAAATGAGCTCTGTGGAGCTCTAAGGAAAAATGGCTTTGTAATCGTTGTAAAACGCCAGCACCTCATCTGAAGCTAGTGGGCGAGAATCGTGGCCACTGACGCTTGATTTTATTAAGTGAAATCTGCACATCCACCGCTATCATTCAGCCACAGAGCAATGCGCTGATCGTGAAGAATATTGTCAAACTTAGTAGCTGAGTGGACATACAATATCATTTGTGAAGAAAAGGAATTTCTGTAACTCGTATGCGCGATGCTTCTTCCTCCGTCCCTCTAACGTCTCTAGCCTCCGCCCGCACACGAACTTTGCCAATTACGTCTTTACACCCTATACCAGCTGGTAGTCCACCGTCGAACTTGCTCGCTACCATCACCGTCGCCATCACTCCGCCGAGCACTTGATAAAACATTGATTCTCCACCTATTATAAGCAGGTTCCTGAATGCAGTCATTATGCCCTTCCGATCAAATTGTGCGTATCGTCCACCGTCTCAAGTCAGGAAACTATACTATCACTATCAAGTCAGGAAACTATCCTACTATCACTAGTGCTCGCATACAAAAACTCACCAAATGCACTCCTCGAGAGGATGGAATGACAGGCAAGACAAGAAAAATACAGCCGGGGCACTGGATGGATATGTTACAAGCAGGGAATACAGAAGAATGTTGCTTAATGGGCGTCGGAAGCGATCGCAATCAATTAGTGCCAGGCGCACTAGATAGTGGGCGCACTCACAGCAAATATGTAGATTGCCAGTTGAGGGACCGGCGAAAATCAGCGCTGCTGACACTGATGGGAGAGAAAGCAAGAATAGGGGAGTGCGCCGAACGAAGGTGCGCTGAGGAGAGGCAGCACGCGAGTCGGCAAGGCCGCAGACATCGAGCGCGTTGCAGATGCTGTGGTGGGAGCCGGGAGGGCGCAGTCAGTGGACGCCGAGCACCCCACTCCGTGAAACTGTAGGATACAGTATCCCCTGCATTCCGATCTTCGTTAGGTCAAAACCAATCCCCATCAATAGTTACACCATTCGATAGCCCTTGACACCAGGATCACGATTATCACCGTAGATTCGCTCAACGTTGACTTTGAAGCGAGTTATAGGAAAAAGACGAAAAAGACGCTAAAACCCGACCTCGCGCGCCTTCTGACCAAATCCTATGAGCGGTATTGTATGTCAGTTGGATGGGGGTATAAACAACTGCAAATAGTGTTCTTAGAAATTCTTTCAACCCGGCTCATTGGGCATCTTCAGAAGTAGTACGTCGTCTGTGGAATCGTTCTCTGAGGCTCGCTGCTATAACGAGATATTTTTTCGTAGTGATGTACAACTTAGAGTCCCTAAACACAAAGCCTTTCCTCACCGTTTTCACAATGTAGTTGGCCAAAAACTGTTTAAAGATACTACGTTCAATACGATTCCCAGAAGAACATATTTCATACTAAGAACCTTCAAGCATCAACGTTGTAAACTCGAACTGGTCTTCGGCCCATTTCAATTAAGCCGGGCCAGGCCAGTGCCATATGTTCCTGAAACATCAAATTGCGTTTTTAGAGTCAGGGTCAGGCGGGAGGTTGAGTAATTTTCCGAAATCGGAGCGAACCACCCCCCCCCCGGCCATCATTTTTTCTAAAAAGCCAAAATTTCGCGATACCCCATAAGGGGGCTGTTTCTGCGTACTTTTTCCCACATGAAACTGAAATTTTTGTGTCGCAGAAAGAGAATTCTATCGCATCCAAGAATATTAGACCTTCATGGCCTTTTTCGTCTTCTTGCCCTAAGTCTTCGACAGAGAAAGCAGCTCCTCTTCCGTATCTTCGAAGCTGTGCTTCTGTTGCCACAATAGATGCTGTTAGTTTTCTGGATCTCTCATTTTTTTCTAAGAGAAAGGAGGGAAAAGCCAAGCATCAGAAACAATACAAGGTGATACAAGGTAGCCTCATTGCTTAACTTCTGTTCTGCGATACATAGTTGCCTTGTTTATGTGTTGTGATCTGACATTTTCTTCTATCCGGTTAAAAGTACTGAACTAGTCGTCTTTTGGTCACAAGTTTCCAGTCATTCAATATAACGATTATCCAAAAGTGCATAGTGCTAGTAACTGAAAAGTTAGTAGGCACCGAAAGTTACTGAAACATTCTGGTATCCAGATAGACCAATTTGCATCAAACACACCGAATTCGCCCTAGTTCACGCATAATTCTGATTTCTAGAAGCATTGTTTCATGTTAGGTTGGCTTGCTCGGGAACGAGCAGAATAACGATTTTGAAAACAGAACATTGAAAATAGCACTTTAGAATGATGAAACTGAAAAGCTTTGCACGTTCTGTCGCACTTTCGACTTTCCTGCGTTCATTTCATGTCAATACAGCTAACCATAACTGTCTCCTCCCATTTTCTTGGATAACTGCTCATTCCGTATTTTCTTTGATAATTGATTATTTCGGCGAGGTGCCATGTTTTTTTTTCGTCAAGAAAGCGTCTTCACAAATCATTGATTTCCGGGAAGTCGCATAGCCGCCCACGCACTCGAAGTGATTCTTCACGGTGGCGACGAGAAGGTAAGAGAAATAAAAAACAATTTTTTTGAAAATCTTCGTTTGTTTTTTCGTTTTTTCTCGAGTTTTCTTTTCATATCATTGGTTCGAAATTTATGCTAATACTCTTGGATGCGATAGAATTCTCTTTCTGCGACACAAAAATTTCAGTTTCATGTGGTACGCAGAAACATGTGGTACGCAAAAGTACGCAGAAACAGCACCTTATGGGGTATCGCGAAATTTTGGTTTTTTAGAAAAAATGATGGCCGGGGGGGGGTGGTTCGCTCCGATTTCGGAAAACTACTCAACCTCCCGCCTGACCCTGACTCTAAAAACGCAATTTGATGTTTCAGGATTATATGGCACTGGCCTGGCCCGGCTTTATTGAAATGGGCCGAAGACCAGTTCGAGTTTACAACGTTGATGCTTGAAGGTTCTTAGTATGAAATATGTTCTTCTGGGAATCGTATTGAACGTAGTATCTTTAAACAGTTTTTGGCCAACTACATTGTGAAAACGGTGAGGAAAGGCTTTGTGTTTAGGGACTCTAAGTTGTACATCATTACGAAAAAATATCTCGCTGTAGCAGCGAGCCTCAGAGAACGATTCCACAGACGACGTACTACTTCTGAGGATGCCCAATGAGCCGGAATGAAAGGATTTCTAAGAACACTATTTGCAGTTGTTTATACCCCCATCCAACTGACATACAATACCGCTCATAGGATTTGGTCAGAAGGCGCGCGAGGTCGGGTTTTAGCGTCTTTTTCGTCTTTTTCCTATAACCTTGCTTCAAAGTCAACGTTGAGCGAATCTACGGTGATAATCGTGATCCTGGTGTCAAGGGCTATCGAATGGTGTAACTATTGATGGGGATTGGTTTTGACCTAACGAAGATCGGAATGCAGGGGATACTGTATCCTACAGTTTCACGGAGTGGGGTGCTCGGCGTCCACTGACTGCGCCCTCCCGGCTCCCACCACAGCATCTGCAACGCGCTCGATGTCTGCGGCCTTGCCGACTCGCGTGCTGCCTCTCCTCAGCGCACCTTCGTTCGGCGCACTCCCCTATTCCTGCTTTCTCTCCCATCAGTGTCAGCAGCGCTGATTTTTGCCGGTCCCTCAACTGGCAATCTATTTGGTGTGAGTGCGCCCACTATCCAGTGCGCCTGGCACTAATTGATTGCGATAGCTTCCGACGCCCATTAAGCAACATTCTTCTGTATTCCCTGCTTGTAACATAGCCATCCAGTGCCCCGGCTGTATTTTTCTTGTCTTGCCTGTCATTCCATCCTCTCGAGGAGTGCATTTGGTGAGTTTTTGTATGCGAGCAGTAGTGATAGTAGGTTAGTTTCCTGACTTGATAGTGATAGTAGTTTAGTTTCCTGACTCGAGACGGGGGACGATACGCACAATTTGATTGGAAGGGCATAATGACTGCATTCAGGAACCTGCTTATAATAGGTGGAGAATCAATGTTTTATCAAGTGCTCGGCGGAGTGATGGCGACGGTGATGGTAGCGAGCAAGTTCGACGGTGGACTACCAGCTGGTATAGGGTGTAAAGACGTAATTGGCAAAGTTCGTGTGCGGGCGGAGGCTAGAGACGTTAGAGGGACGGAGGAAGAAGCATCGCGCATACGAGTTACAGAAATTCCTTTTCTTCACAAATGATATTGTATGTCCACTCAGCTACTAAGTTTGACAATATTCTTCACGATCAGCGCATTGCTCTGTGGCTGAATGATAGCGGTGGATGTGCAGATTTCACTTAATAAAATCAAGCGTCAGTGGCCACGATTCTCGCCCACTAGCTTCAGATGAGGTGCTGGCGTTTTACAACGATTACAAAGCCATTTTTCCTGAGAGCTCCACAGAGCTCATTTAGAGCGGGTTCACATTCTACATTGATGGAAACGGAAGGCGAAGGAATGCGTGGAGGTATCATGCGTTTATACTTCGTTCAAATCTTTTCACAAAACATTTGCAAACTTTACATAACTTTTGACATGAAGATTGGTGACATGAAGGTTTGTTGTAAGAGAAAGTCACCTCGTCGAGGAGCAACACCTAACCCCGCATGCTGAAACCGTCATGAAAGCAGGACAGTGATTGCAATAGTAGAAATTTGTTGTCAAGTATGGAGCACTAGTTGATAGACCTGAGAAGAACTATGAGGTATGGAAAACAGGAACAGAAATGAAGTTCAAAATCAAGAATGGGATTGTAATGGAGTAAAAATCGAAAATGGAGTTAAAAATCAAGGCTTGAAATGGATATTACAGATATTATATAGACTAATTTTTTCACTTTACATACTGCAGCTGTAATGTGAATGATGGTGTGTGAGTGTGTGCGATTTCCATCTTCTCACTGCAATAACACGAGTTGCGAAGCACACGTTTATTTCGGGCTCCACAGCAGTATTCAACTGATAAGTCTTCTGAGCTTGAACTAGAAGATGAGTGTGCCCAGCGACGATGAGTGTTGTCGAATGTTGTCGAGTGTGTTTTCGTTGTGGAATGTTGTCGAATTCTCGAGTGTTGTCGAATCTTCGAGCTGTGGAGTCTGCTGTTGGTCGAGACAAAAGGAGGCGACCTCTCTTGCCGTTCCTCCTTTTATTACCTCCTTATCACCATTCCTTATCATTTTACCCTATCACCCATAAACACGGCTTACTGTACCCATCAACACGTTGTTTTGTTTCTTCTGTAACATGGGATAATGCAGATGCAGCGGAGAGACCTAAGAAAATGCAGCTGCAGCAATTAGAGTGATGTGGGAAATAAGATGGCATCTGCAAACTACAGAATGAGGTTTTAGCATAAAAAAGTAATTAACCTATTAGTTAACATCAGATCTAATTTTAGCGTCTTAGATGATACATCAGGGGTGATAGTAAATGGATCCAAACAAGAGCCAGTGAATCATCTGACAGTGAAAATGCAGAGTGAATAAATGAAGAGAAAGAGTGATAGCTATTAAAACTTTTGTTGGAGGACTTTCCGGAGACTATATATCTTTTCTTCATTCTTACACTATTTTCATGTTCTCTGCCAGCTCGCGGTTTAGTCGCGTTTTCAAACCCATTCACTACCAACACTGGGGTGGTAGTAATTGGGATCGAAAAACGCGAGTTTGCAGGCGTTAAGTTCGCGTTAAAATGCGAGTTTAACCACACCAGATTCGATGGAAGACTCCTGAGAGTTAAGAGAGATTTCGCTCTAATTTCACTCTAATATCCCTCAGTAGTAGGCGTTTGATACTCTGCGAGTGAAGGCGCCTCGAAAAAGCGACAATTGTAATCTTTGTTACAACAAATCGCGATTTCGAAACGTTTTTAGGGCTATTTTTTTCAAAAATTTCGACATGTAACATCCTCGCGGTAAACTCGCGTTTAGGCATCTTTCAAAGTCCTCACCGGAAGCGCGGCACGCGCGTGACGCGCGGGACGAGCGGTAGACTATGAAACTTTTCACCGCGCGGCACGCGCGGGACGAGCTGAGAGCCACAATGAAATCTCCAGCGGCACCGCCATGGCGGTGCGGGTAAGAGTCGGGCCTCAACTGGAACTTGTACAGAAATTCCTGGCTTGCATTTGCTTATGCGGTGGCGCAGGATAGTCCCAGAATTATTTATGTTGGAGTGGACTCAAATCGAGAAGCAATTATTGAATGAAACGGTAAAACCGCCACGGCGGTTTGGGCGGCGCCGCTATGGCGGTGCTGATGAACTATGAAAGTTCTTACCGCGCGTGCCGCGCGGTAAGAACTTTCATAGTCCACCGCCCATCCCGAGCGTCACACTTGCCGCGCTTGCGGTGAGGACTATGAAAGATGCCTTAACATCTCCTCGCAGAGAACACGGAAATAGTGCTGAAATGCGAAAGGAGCTCGCGGCCAACGAAAAACTTCTCTGGACGAGTTTTTTCTCGCGGCTAGCACAAAAAACGGTTTTGGCCATCCATACTGAGGGGCAAATTGAAGTATCATTAATGGAGCGGGTTTAGGAAGTTCGATAACAGGGTCAGCTATTCCGTTTCTGGAACGGCAGTCTATCTCTAAAACTGAGAGCTGATAAAAGGGATAATCTTGAACGGCTTCTGCCACTGAAACGGACGATGTTGAAACAGAGATCATTGGTGAAACGCGTTGGCCGTCTTCTGGGGTGGCACTAATCAATTGCATCCAATCACTTGTTTATTTTTCGGCAAGCGAAGGCATTTCTGCTATTTTATCTTTATCTTTATCGGATATGTACGTCAAATAATAGATGTGAAGGAAAACGAGAATAAGAAACGAATCCCTCTGATGCGGAGATTCAATTAAGAATCTCGGGTAGGGGCGGGTGGTGGGCAGGACGGCGCAGAAGGGCAGTGGCCGCCAACACTGCAAGCCCTACAGTGTATACGGGGCTCCGGACACCATCTTAGTTGGCCCGCCAACATCGCCGATGCCCACCTTGAAGTGCCGATTTGGGGCGCATGGGGGCCATATAAGAACAGACATCAATGAATGACGGCAAACAGTATAAAGAGTAAAAAAACAATGCGTGTTAATAACAAGTAAAACACTAAAAGGAAAGGATCACAAATTATTCATCCTTCTCGCCACGCTTCTGGAAATAATCGAGTAGTTGAGCCTGGAATGCAGATGATCGCTTCATCATGAAAAGCCTGGGTTCAAATCCGTTCCATTCTTTGACTGGTCTGATAAGAAACGAACCTGCATGTGCAGCAGAGTTCGCTCTCTCTACTTGAACCCGGAAAGGGTGAACTCTAGTTACATCAATCATTCGCGGGATTTTGAACAAATCGTACCATTTTAAATCGCTCTCATCGGTTGTTAACTTGTACATATAAGGAAAAAATCAGCCACCTTTCTCCGAAATGATAATTTTTGCGCCCCTAATAATTCTAAACGTCTTTCGTAAGACAGTCTTGACAAGCCTTCCCGAAGAAAACATCTGTATGTGAAACTCTTTTGAACTTGCTCAATAGCGTCATCCAGTATCTTTTTGTATGGCGACCATAGCTGGGAACAGTACTCCAAAAGAGGTCTAACATAGACAGAAAACAACCGAAAGAGAAGTTTAGGATCTCTGGACTTGAATGCTCGCAGAATGAAATTTGATTTACACGTGGCTTTTACCGTGATTTCCTTAATGTACTCTTCAAAGTCGAATTTGTCAGTGTACCTAACACCCAAATCCCTTATATTCTTCGATTCTACCAGATTATATCCGCTGAGAGAGAATTGCAATGGAGGATGGTTCCTTCCGAAGCGCATAAATGATGTTTTCTCTATTGAAATATTTAGCTCCCAGATGCTGGACCACTTTGTTAAGGCATTGATCCCCTGCTGCAGTAGGAGACAGTCGTAATAGTGAAAATTTTTGAATCGTCAGCATACATTGAGCAGAAAACACCAGGTGGCAAGCAGTCGGGTAAATCATTCACGTACATAAGGAACATCAACGGGCCCACGCATGCGCCTTGTGGGACACCGCTAGGCGTGTCATATGTTCGAGATCGTACGCTGTCAATGAATACCGTCTGAACTCTGTTCTATAGAAAGGACTGAAGGAAACGAAGAAGGCACCCATTTATCCCAAACGACGCTAGTTTTTGGAGAAGTAAGGGGATGGAAGTAGAGTCAAAGGCCTTCTTATAATCGATGTAGCATACAGAAACAAAGTTCCCGTTGTCTGTTTCCCGTTGCCATGTAGGAACTGTGGACATGAGGGCAGATGGAGTCCACCTTTTACTCAAGAAACCGTGCTGACATGTAGAAATAAGGTTGTTTCCTGAAAGATACGTGACGATTCGCTTACAGATGATGCGCTCTAGGACCTTGCTTATCTAGCTAGTTAGGCAAATTGGCCTATAGTTTTTCACGTCATGCCTGTTACCTTTCTTATGAATGGGGCGGACTAATCCTATTCGCCAAAGTGATGGAGTTTCTCCTCTCAAAAGACATCTATTGAAAAGAATAGTAAGCGGAGACGTAAGGCCAAGAGCCGCTTTTTTGAGAAACACGTAGGGAATTTCGTCGGGCGAGGTGGAGTCTCTGTTTGGAAGCTTGCGTAGAAAGCCATACACCACATCATTGGAAATGTCGACCCAATCCAGAGTTTCCTGCGTGATCGGATCAATATCTACCCTGGAAGACGTTGGCATTTTATACACAGACTCAAAAAAGTTTGCAAACACTTCTACTTTAGCCTTGTCGCCCATTGACATCTCGGAATTCTGACTAATGGTATCCGGTATCGATTCATGCAAGTTTAGGTTCTGGTTGCAGTAGTTGAAAAAGCGTTTTTTTTTACTGGCAGCTATTTGTTTCTCTTGCGAAATGGAATGACGAGCTAGTGCCTTTTTAAGCTTTCTAGCGTATGAAACATACCTTCCATTTCCAAGGACATTTTTGAGGGAATGGTAATGGTTTACTCTTGATATCAGGGTCTGTATATGCTTTGGGTAATTTTTATGCGCTTCACTGTATCTCTGTGCAGGTATGTACTTCGAAATAAGCCACCGACAAGTTTTAATAAAACTATTATAATTTTCGTCCATATCGTTGGAGTCACTGAAAAATTACCCTGATTTACCCAGTTTAGTTTTGCTTTCATATTTCGTGGCATTTCACAGATCATGTCGAGTGCGTTAAAACTTTACTGCTTACTCGCGTTTTGATAGTACAAAAAGTGGAAAATTTCAACATGACTACTTCTCGAGTGATTTGATATTATAATGATTGTTCTGTTGTAGCATTGGCATTTTGGGGGCGTTTTGTGGGCAGAGATGCGAACTTGTATTCAAAGCCAACTATCTTTCTCATTTTGTTTGCATGAATCGAATGCACCCCATTTATTGCCAGAGCTGTGCCATCGATGGCCCCTTATTTTTGTTGAGGGTCCGCTCCGGCATTTTCCTTGGTGCATTGGTGGAGCCACTCGGAATGTTTTATTTCTTATTTTAAGGCATTCGCACAAAATGCGGCGTGCTTGATCCCGCTCCCTCCGTCTGCCATGCGCCCTTTCGCTGTTTCTAACCTCCGCTCCGCACCAGCACGCATAGAAACCATGAGAACTTCACGGCCTTACAGCCTGTAGATAGATTTTTGAATATCCGTTCCAACTGAGTGTTGGACACCCTTTGAATTTATTCATTACTTTAAAATTCCGAAAGGTCCTTATAGCATTTGGGGTTAACTTTTCAATAACGCCTTTTAATCTATTCATCCAAAAGGGACGATTTTCAGAATTCTATTCGCTTTGGTTTTTTTTTAATTTCGTAAGAAAATAATTTTGTTGAAGGAATTTAGAAAGAAACCTTACCCTGTGAAATCACACACATCTGGTGATTGAGGCCGCTGATTGAGGTAGCATGTCTTTTCGAGAAATGTTACAAAAATTGACGAAGCTTACAAAAAATAAGAGAAGATGGATAGCCAAGCGAAGTGAAATCTAAAAATTCCGTTCTGATCAGGTTTAAAGAAATTATAGGAAATACGCTTTGAGAGCTCCTCCTAATGAATGAATTTGGTGATAGGGACATAAAAACATTACCTGTATAATCTTTTCAATACCTCGCTCTATACTTCGGCGACTCGAAAATTTTTTCGAATAATCGAGTTTTCGACTAAGTCGATTTTTGAAAATTTCGAATAATCGAGTTTTCGACTAACTCGATTTTTCAAAATTTCGAATAATCGAGTAGTCGAATTGACTCGATTTTTCGAATAATCGAATGGTCATGTTTTTGACTAACTCAATTTTTCCAGTTTTCCACAATTGAGTTTCTGAAGCACCTTATCTCGACTATTTTGAGCATACCACTTTCTACTGCTTCAAGACATTGATTAAAAGTATATCTGGCAATGAAAAACGCCATCTTCACACAGTAAGACGGCCGGAACCAATGCTCATGTATTAATGTCGATTAGCAATATCCATCGACCAAATTCCAGAAGCTTCAGAAAACCAAACAAATTTCACTATAGGAGAGAAATACGGTTCAACGAAACGAGATCATTTAATGGATGAACAATCAGAATTCATCTTTGGAGACGATAATCATGGAAAAAGCCGGAGCTGAGTGTAACAATAATTAGCCAGGGCAAATCGTAGTCTACTTCTAGATCATCCAAACTCATAGTGGACTCTCCGTCATGATATTCAGCCTCTTCGGCTAGACTTTAGCCGTTTTGCTCGTCTTTTTGGCCTTCATGGCCTTTTTCGTCTTCTTGCCCGATTTTTTCGACGGAGAGTGCAGCTTCTCCTCCGTATCTGCGAAGCTGTGCTTCTGTGGCCACAATAGAAGCTGTTAGTTTTCTGGATCTCCCACCTCTTTCTAAGAGAAAGGAGGATAAAGCCAAGCATCAAAAACAAATTTTAAAACCAAAAGTTTCGGTTGCTCTGCGACGTTCCTCTGGTCCCAATGCATTCAAGCCTCTTGCATGCCTTTTTTCTCGAGCAAGATGAAATAGTTGACCGTCTTGTATTAATTTCCAGGCTATCGCGACCGTCTTGTTATCTCTGATGAAAAGACGAAGAAAATGGCTTAAGTCTAGCCGAAGAGGCTGAATATGATGACGGAGGGTCCACTATGGGTTTGGATGATCTAGAGGCAGACTACGACTTACCCTGGCTTATTATTGTTACATTCAGCTCCGGCTTTTTCCATGGTTATCGTCTCCAAAGATGAATTCTGATTGTTCATCCATTAGGTGATCTCGTTGGACCATATTTCTCTCTTATAGTGAGATTTGTTTGGTTTTCCAAAGCTTTTAGAATCTGTTCGATGGATATTGCTAATCGACATTAATACATGAGTATTGGTTCCGCCCGTCTTTTTGTGTGAAAATGGCGGTTTTCATTGCCAGATATACTTTTAATCAATGTGTTGAAGCAGTAGAATGTGGTATGCTCAAAATAGTCGAGATAAGGTGCTTCAGAAACTCAATTGTTGAAAATTGGAAAAATTGAGTTAGTCAAAAACATGACCATTCGATTATTCGATGAATCGAGTCAATCCGACTACTCGATTATTCAAAATTTTCAAAAATCGACTTAGTCGAAAACTCGATTATTCGAAATTTTCAAAAATGAAAACTCGATTATTCGAAAAAATTTTCGAGTCGCCGAAGTATAGAGCAAGGGATTGAAAAGATTATACAGGTAATGTTTTTATGTCCCTATCACCAAATTCATTCATTAGGAGGAGCTCTCAAAGCGTATTTCTTATAATTTCTTTAAACCTGATCAGAACGGAATTTTTAGATTTCACTTCGCTTGGCTATCCATCTTCTCTTATTTTTTGTAAGCTTCGTCAATTTTTGTAACATTTCTCGAAAAGACATGCTACCTCAATCAGCGGCCTCAATCACCAGATGTGTGTGATTTCACAGGGTTCCGCATTTGTAGTAAGGTTTCTTTCTAAATTCCTTCAACAAAAATTATTTTCTTACGAAATTAAAAAAAAAACCAAAGCGAATAGAATTCTGAAAATCGTCCCTTTTGGATGAATAGATTAAAAGGCGTTATTGAAAAGTTAACCCCAAATGCTATAAGGACCTTTCGGAATTTTAAAGTAATGAATAAATTCAAAGGGTGTCCAACACTCAGTTGGAACGGATATTCAAAAATCTATCTACAGGCTGTAAGGCCGTGAAGTTCTCATGGTTTCTATGCGTGCTGGTGCGGAGCGGAGGTTAGAAACAGCGAAAGGGCGCATGGCAGACGGAGGGAGCGGGATCAAGCACGCCGCATTTTGTGCGAATGCCTTAAAATAAGAAATAAAACATTCCGAGTGGGACCACCAATGCACCAAGGAAATGCCGGAGCGGACCTCAACAAAATAAGGGGCCATCGATGGCACAGCTCTGGCAATAAATGGGGTGCATTCGATTCATGCAAACAAAATGAGAAAGATAGTTGGCTTTGAATACAAGTTCGCATCTCTGCCCACAAAACGCCCCCAAAATGCCAATGCTACAACAGAACAATCATTATAATATCAAATCACTCGAGAAGTAGTCATGTTGAAATTTTCCACTTTTTGTACTATCAAAACGCGAGTAAGCAGTAAAGTTTTAACGCACTCGACATGATCTGTGAAATGCCACGAAATATGAAAGCAAAACTAAACTGGGTAAATCAGGGTAATTTTCAGTGACTCAACGATATGGACGAAAATTATAATAGTTTTATTAAAACTTGTCGGTGGCTTATTTCGAAGTACATACCTGCACAGAGATACAGTGAAGCGCATAAAAATTACCCAAAGCATATACAGACCCTGATATCAAGAGTAAACCATTACCATTCCTCAAAAATGTCCTTGGAAATGGAAGGTATGTTTCATACGCTAGAAAGCTTAAAAGGCACTAGCTCGTCATTCCATTTCGCAAGAGAAACAAATAGCTGCCAGTAAAAAAACGCTTTTTCAACTTCTGCAACCAGAACCTAAACTTGCATGAATCGATACCGGATACCATTAGTCAGAATTCCGAGATGTCAATGGGCGACAAGGCTAAAGTAGAAGTGTTTGCAAACTTTTTGAGTCTGTGTATAAAATGCCAACGTCTTCCAGGGTAGATATTGATCCGATCACGCAGGAAACTCTGGACTGGTTCGACATTTCCAATGATGTGGTGGATGGCTTTCTACGCAAGCTTCCAAACAGAGACTCCACCTCGCCCGACGAGATTCCCTACGTGTTTCTCAAAAAGCGGCTCTTGGCCTTACGTCTCCGCTTACTATTCTTTCAATAGATGTCTTTTGAGAGGAGAAACTCCATCACTTTGGCGAATAGGATTAGTCCGCCCCATTCATAAGAAAGGTAACAGGCATGACGTGAAAAACTATAGGCCAATTTGCCTAACTAGCTAGATAAGCAAGGTCCCAGAGCGCATCATCTGTAAGCGAATCGTCACGTATCTTTCAGGAAACAACCTTATTTCTACATGTCAGCACGGTTTCTTGAGTAAAAGGTGGACTCCATCTGCCCTCATGTCCACAGTTCCTACATGGCAACGGGAAACAGACAACGGGAACTTTGTTTCTGTATGCTACATCGATTATAAGAAGGCCTTTGACTCTACTTCCATCCCCTTACTTCTCCAAAAACTAGCGTCGTTTGGGATAAATGGGTGCCTTCTTCGTTTCCTTCAGTCCTTTCTATACAACAGAGTTCAGACGGTATTCATTGACAGCGTACGATCTCGAACATATGACACGCCTAGCGGTGTCCCACAAGGCGCATGCGTGGGCCCGTTGATGTTCCTTATGTACGTGAATGATTTACCCGATTGCTTGCCACCTGGTGTTTTCTGCTCAATGTATGCTGACGATTCAAAAATTTTCACTATTACGACTGTCTCCTACTGCAGCAGGGGGTCACTGCCTTAACAAAGTGGTCCAGCATATGGGAGCTAAATATTTCAATAGAGAAAACATCATTTATGCGCTTCGGAAGGAACCATCCTCCATTCCAATTCTTTCTCAGTGGGTATAATCTGGTAGAATCGAAGAATATAAGGGATTTGGGTGTTAGGTACACTGACAAATTCGACTTTGAAGACTACATTAAGGAAATCACACTAAAAGCCACGTGTAAATCAAATTTCATTCTGCGCGCATACAAGTCCAGAGATCCTAAACTTCTCTTCCGGTTGTTTTCTGTCTATGTTAGACCTCTTTTGGAGTACTGTTCCCAGCTATGGTCGCCATACAGAAAGATACTGGATGACGCTATTGAGCAAGTTCAAAAGAGTTTCACATACAGATGTTTTCTTCGGAAAGGCTTGTCAAGACTGTCTTACGAAAGACGTTTAGAATTATTAGGGGCGCAAAATTATCATTTTCGGAGAAAGGTGGCTGATTTTGTCCTTATGTACAAGTTAGCAACCGATGAGAGCGATTTTAAATTGTACGATTTGTTCAAAGTCCCGCGAATGATTGATGTAACTAGAGTTCACCCTTTCCGGGTTCAAGTAGTGAGAGCGAACTCTGCTGCACATGCAGGTTCGTTTCTTATCAGACCAGTCAAAGAATGGAACGGATTTGAACTTAGGCTTTTCATGACGAAGCGATCATCTGCATTCCAGGCTCAACTACTCGATTATTTCCAGAAGCGTGGCGAGAAGGATGAATAATTTGTGATCCTTTCCTTTTAGTGTTTTATTTGTTATTAACACGCATTGTTTTTTTTACTCTTTATACTGTTTGCCGTCATTCATTGATGTCTGTTCTTATATGGCCCCCATGCGCCCCAAATCGGCACTTCAAGGTGGGCATCGGCGATGTTGGCGGGCCAACTAAGATGGTATCCGGAGCCCCGTATACACTGTAGGGCTTGCAGTGTTGGCGGCCACTGCCCTTCTGCGCCGTCTTGCCCACCACCCGCCCCTACCCGAGATTCTTAATTGAATCTCCGCATCAGAGGGATTCGTTTCTTATTCTCGTTTTCCTTCACATCTATTATTTGACGTACATATCCGATAAAGATAAAGATAAAATAGCAGAAATGCCTTCGCTTGCCGAAAAATAAACAAGTGATTGGATGCAATTGATTAGTGCCCCCCCAGAAGACGGCCAACGCGTTTCACCAATGATCTCTGTTTCAACATCGTCCGTTTCAGTGGCAGAAGCCGTTCAAGATTATCCCTTTTATCAGCTCTCAGTTTTAGAGATAGACTGCCGTTCCAGAAACGGAATAGCTGACCCTGTTATCGAACTTCCTAAACCCGCTCCATTAATGATACTTCAATTTGCCCCTCAGTATGGATGGCCAAAACCGTTTTTTGTGCTAGCCGCGAGAAAAAAAAACTCGTCCAGAGAAGTTTTTCGTTGGCCGCGAGCTCCTTTCGCATTTCAGCACTATTTCCGTGTTCTCTGCGAGGAGATGTTAAGGCATCTTTCATAGTCCTCACCGCAAGCGCGGCAAGTGTGACGCTCGGGATGGGCGGTGGACTATGAAAGTTCTTACCGCGCGGCACGCGCGGTAAGAACTTCCATAGTTCATCAGCCCCGCCATAGCGGCGCCGCCCAAACCGCCGTGGCGGTTTTACCGTTTCATTCAATAATTGCTTCTCGATTTGAGTCCACTCCAACATAAATAATTCTGGGACTATCCTGCGCCACCGCATAAGCAAATGCAAGCCAGGAATTTCTGTACAAGTTCCAGTTGAGGCCCGACTCTTACCCGCACCCCCATGGCGGTGCCGCTGGAGATTTCATTGTGGCTCTCAGCTCGTCGTGCCGCGCGGTGAAAAGTTTCATAGTCTACCGCTCGTCCCGCGCATCACGCGCGTGCCGCGCTTCCGGTGAGGACTTTGAATGATGCCTAAACGCGAGTTTACCGCGAGGATGTTACATGTCGAAATTTTTGAAAAAAATAGCCCTAAAAACGTTTCGAAATCGCGATTTGTTGTAACAAAGATTACAATTGTCGCTTTTTCGAGGCGCCTTCACTCGCAGAGTATCAAACGCCTACTACTGAGGGATATTAGAGTGAAATTAGAGCGAAATCTCTCTTAACTCTCAGGAGTCTTCCATCGAATCTGGTGTGGTTAAACTCGCATTTAACGCGAACTTAACGCCTGCAAACTCGCGTTTTCGATCCCAATTACTACCACCCCAGTGTTGGTAGTGAATGGGTTTGAAAACGCGACTAAACCGCGAGCTGGCAGAGAACATGAAAATAGTGTAAGAATGAAGAAAAGATATATAGTCTCCGAAAGTCCTCCAACAAACGTTTTAATAGCTATCACTCTTTCTCTTCATTTATTCACTCTGCATTTTCACTGTCAGATGATTCACTGGCTCTTGTTTGGATCCATTTACTATCACCCCTGATGTATCATCTAAGACGCTAAAATTAGATCTGATGTTAACTAATAGGTTAATTACTTTTTTATGCTAAAACCTCATTCTGTAGTTTGCAGATGCCATCTTATTTCCCACATCACTCTAATTGCTGCAGCTGCATTTTCTTAGGTCTCTCCGCTGCATCTGCATTATCCCATGTTACAGAAGAAACAAGTCAACGTGTTGATGGGTACAGTAAGCCGTGTTTATGGGTGATAGGGTAAAATGATAAGGAATGGTGATAAGGAGGTAATAAAGGAGGAACGGCAAGAGAGGTCGCCTCCTTTTGTCTCGACCAACAGCAGACTCCACAGCTCGAAGATTCGACAACACTCGAGAATTCGACAACATTCCACAACGAAAACACTCGACAACATTCGACAACACTCATCGTCGCTGGGCGCACTCATCTTCTAGTTCAAGCTCAGAAGACTTATCAGTTGAATACTGCTGTGGAGCCCGAAATAAACGTGTGCTTCGCAACTCGTGTTATTGCAGTGAGAAGATGGAAATCGCACACACTCACACACCATCATTCACATTACAGCTGCAGTATGTAAAGTGAAAAAATTAGTCTATATAATATCTGTAATATCCATTTCAAGCCTTGATTTTTAACTCCATTTTCGATTTTTACTCCATTACAGTCCCATTCTTGATTTTGAACTTCATTTCTGTTCCTGTTTTCCATACCTCATAGTTCTTCTCAGGTCTATCAACTAGTGCTCCATACTTGACAACAAATTTCTATTATTGCAATCACTGTCCTGCTTTCATGACGGTTTCAGCATGCGGGGTTAGGTGTTGCTAGTCGACGAGGTGACTTTCTCTTACAACAAACCTTCATGTCACCAATCTTCATGTCAAAAGTTTGTAAAGAAGGTGAACACGCTACCATTTCGAACTACAACTCGCTCGCAGTTCTCTTATACTGCATCATAGATCATCCTTGGCTCTATTGGGATCAGCACCAGCTTCGCAAATCCTCTACGTTTTACTACATCTTCGAAATGAAGCAGATGCTTACATGTTCGCAGAAAGTTTCACGTATATGAGAACAAGCAAAACAGACACCACCAGCGTGTCAGACGATCAAGAATTGATTAGAAGTCGGCCTGTGCACATTCTCGCTTTATAAAAATCGAGCAGAAGCGGAAGAATCTTCCCACTGCAGAGACTTAGAACGATTTGGCTCGTAGGAGCTAGTCCACTGGTCTATGTCGTTTGAAAAGTCCCGTTCAATCAGGATATACCAAAATCAGTGTCGCTGTGTGGCACTCACTATCAATTCTATCCAGGAGTGTCTTTAGGCACGGAGTCCAGCCACTTCCAGGCAGCACAGTCTACTGAGAAGCGTGCAAAGAAGGCGGATGAAAGACAGGTGTTTCCTATGCTGCTTTACCACGCTTCCCTATTTTGTTGCTCCCTATCACCCTTGAATATTCCAGGTGATGGTAAAGGGGCTCTTAGATTTGTCCACGTAGAGAGAGATGATCGCTCATGGCGGGAGGCAACCATTGCGAACCAAGTCCCTATAGAGAAGGCGCATCTCTTATCTGCTACCTGCAAAGCCAATGTCTTCAACGTAGTTGTTCCTCACGATGATCAAAATCAATACTTTACGTCACGGTCCCATCCTGGCAATGCTTTATAGATTCTCTTACAAATCACATATAATTTTAATACTGCTTTTTGTTATGCCATACATATTGAAAACGAAGACACTCCACACAGAACAACATTCAATGCGTTTATTAAGTCTTCTCTATCTTAACCAAGAGGCTAGTAATTTGCTGCACTAACGATGGCAAAGTTCAGCATTAAATTTTGTTCACACCACATGCAGACGTCATCGATCTGTTCATTGGAAAGTGTTCGGCAGTCACATCAGACATCAAGCAAGGCAACTCGAACAAGCGCTGCTTCTAAACAAAGGGTCCAAGCGTGGCGTTTGCTGTATGACTTCTGCAGCGGAGCTACGAGTCTCCTCCCTTAGTGACCAAAACACCTTTGATATAGTACACATGAGTGGGAAGTTTAAAAGAAATTCTCACAACTTTCTTCCCGAACGCTTTGATTTAGTGCCGAAATTATTCCTATCTCTACTCGAAACATTCCTTTTGTTCTATAGCTTTTACGGCACCCTCACCGACCGTTGATAAATTGAACAACCGGGCTTGACCCCGGCAGAACTGCAGAAAACGCTGCAATACTTATTGCGCTGCATTTTTGCGCGCGCCTTACCTCAAATATAACTTTTTACTGGTACTCCTACTTGATATACAATAAAAACGAGGTGTAGTGCGAATTGCGCATTCTCTGTAAAGAAGCCATTACTAGGGCGGCATGCATGAACGCTGCGAAGAAGGTCAGGGAGCTGCTCCGCGTCCTACTTTCAGAAACTTTTGAACAGTTTGGAGAACGACTATGAAAACACCCGCGAACAATTGTCAAACAATATATTTTCGCGCGTGAAAAACGTTCGGTTCAATTACCTAATTCAAACATAAGTTGCCAGTGGTTGCTATGGTGCGCGGATAATTACGGGCGACGAAGTTCGAAAAAGTGCCACGGATACGGGCACGAACAAGTTATCAGCAAGAAGTTTTGTGAACGGGCAAACTCCGAACTACATTGGAATCTGTGAAAAAAGCACGAAAAAACAACCGTGGGCATTAAACCTGCCTGACGCAGGGATCACTTACAAGCAGCATATTGAACAACTTTCCCCAAACTTTGGAACGCACTTGTTTACGAACAACAAGGCGGACTAGTTGAAACCCTAGCTTCTGTAAATCGATAGCGCGATGGTGACAATGCCTCCGCTGCACCGCCGCTGCTTTCTCTCTTGCTCCGCTGCTTTTCTTGTTCTGCATTTAGAGTCCGTATTTTTATCTCGTTTGTTGTTGCAGAAATAGCGGTATAGAACTTCGGAGGCCCGATCGGCTCCTAACGCTAAAACATGACTGTCGAAGTGATAAAACATGTATACCTGCGATTACCTGTCTGATCACGTTTGATTGATAAGTATGACTTGTTTAGGAGCAGAACGAGCCCCGAAGCTCCATACTCGCACTCGTTGTTGCAGCATTCCTTTAACTTACTTAATGATTTCCTTGCATCTTGAATTCAAAAGCCTTTCGTAACCAATTCTTTTAAAACTTAGTGACGATAAAGACCCCATGATTTTTTTTCAAATAAATAGCTTTGTTGCAGGCTCCGGCATCTATGCAGACGATTGAACCCAATTTCCACGAGAGAGTTCGAGGATGGATGTCGTAAAAAAGGTGCGTCTACTGCTTCTCAGGCAATTCGGTATCAGCAAGCGGCTAGCAGGACAGGCGCAAGGGTTAAGTCATTCCCTTGCTGGTGGAAAAGGGGCGTTCCCTGGGCGTTCACAGGCCCCTTGCATGGGCCTGCACGAGAGGAGAAAAATTCACAAAGCATCGAGCCGTAAATTTTAGCAAGGGGGCTATGTCCCAAGTACAAGGGACCTGCAAATACTCGCTATTTTTTGCAAGGGAGTCATCTTCGGAGAGCAAGGGGGCTATGTTTCAAATTCAAGGGGCCTGCAAAGACCCGTAATTTTTAGCAAGGGAGTCATCCTCGGATTGCAAGGGGTGTTCAAAAGCTATCGTATATTAGCAAGGGAGGTCATGTTTAATCTCTCCATACTTCTCCTGCCTTGCCAAAGTTTCCTCGTCTCCCTTGCTGCTGTTATTGGAATTGTTTAGCCCCGGTTCAGAAAAAGAGCTCTAATCGTGCCCCAGTCACTAAATTGGATCTTACTAAACGATGAGAGCTCGTTCATCCTCTTTGACCTTCTACAGGTACACAACCACACATACAACCATGGCTAATTTTTAATGCGAAAAACAAAGAAAAAACAAAACAAAGGATGAGAAAGAAGGTACACAACTACACATTAGACAAACATGGCTAACTTTTAATACACAAAAAAACAATAAAGAACAAGAGAAAAAGTATGAGAAAAAATTATATTACAGAAACAAAGACCTTTACAGGTTTCAAAATCATTCACAGATACCATAAGTATATCATCTCGATCACAGAGTAGTATTAGACAGAGACACCTTTCGTAGTAGTCACCTATTAAAAAAAACAACTGAACACTAATTTATGTATTTCTACTTTCTCTCATAAGCATTCTTTTCTCCCTATCCTACCTATGTCCGCAGCTCCATATTTATTTAACGGCATATGTGCATAAATTCTCTATGTGTTTCTCCCTCCTATGTGTATCTATGTCCCTATGTATGTAATTCTTTTCTCCCTGTGTGCATAAATAACATCCAAAGGAAAAATTATTCCATACAGCAGCGGTCATAGATCTAATGATATGACCTTTTCGCGGATACTGTTTTCATACATTTCCCGGCCTGGGCTTAGCGATACCTGATAAGACTTAAAGGCAGCAGACACTCGAAAAAGTTGTTGAGATAACTACGCTACTTGGACCGTATGGCCCCTAGTAGAACTCTCAAGCCGTTGGAAGCGTCAAAAATGAGTGAAAACTACAGTACCGCGCATATTTTTTGCAAATAAAGCGTTTTGCGGCGTTTTTTGCGCTCACAAAGTGCCGCATCGCCATAACTTGCTTCAAAGTGGTCCAATTCCCATTCTGAAGTCATTTCTGGATTGCTTTCATTCAGTCCTACACGTTAGTGTACAAAATAAATTATTCAATTCTAAAAGTGCATCAAAAAATACATATTTGCACCACAAAATCCCTCGTTATGAACTGATCAGACGGTCATGACAGCAGAAATTTCTCATGTTTTGACCTACGGTCAATCTGAATTTCAGAAGGAAATACACATTTTTCAATAGGATGCCGGAGCCGAAAAGACTTTCTACACATACCATTACATTCGCCTCACTGAGAGGAACACGAAAACTACATGAAAAACTCATTTCGTCAGTTTTGAAGTGATATATGTCGATGCGGCGCTTTGTGAGCGCAAAAAACGCCGCAAAACGTTTTTTTTGCAAAAAATATGCTCGGTACTGTACTAAATTTGAGTCGAAAATTTTCGTCAGCCACGCCCGTAAGCTTCCAACTGCGCCCCCTCAATATACGAATACGGTCACTTCGGCTGGTTTTTGAAGCTTCCAACGAGGAGAGCATTCTAGTGCAGGCTGTAAGAGTCAATCGGTTTCGCTAAGCCAACCGTTTTATCCTTCATAGTACCTATTTCAACCGCTCGGGAAAACTCGTCCAATTTTACCGCATAACAAAACAGCCGTTGTTCCTGTTATTGCATGCAGTTTTCATCGGGTTTTTCGTTAGTTTCACATACTACTAGCTCAAAACCTTCGATTTATGACACAAAATCGATACCATTTTCGAGCGTGTCTGCTGCCTTCAAGTATGTTATGGGTTATCACATGACTTGCTTCACACACGCACACAAGTTTAATTTTTGAGTGGGCAGTTTTCAAATATGGAATTTATTCATAATTCCGTTGTCAAATTTCAAAATAGAACTAATCCCTCGAAACGCGGATATTAATATCCCAAACCGTAACACATATTCTTCATTAGAAGCTCTTCTGAATCGTTGTATTATATTTCAAGAAAATATTCTTTACCAAGTTTTCTGGGAATGAATTTGATGAAAGTATGCAATTTCGCACCTATCTCTTCGACGTTGAACGCACAGTCAAGCTCGTGGGTTAAATTTGATATTATGGTCCGGACGCCCTGGGTAGCGACCTGCCGAACGCTTAATCTCAATTCTTCAGAATAAGAAAAATCGAGCGCCCACTCTCTCCGCCCCCGAAATCAGCACCCATTCGCTCCGCCCACTTCGGGGTTATCGGTCTCGATAGGGACGAGAAACGAAATGGAATCTAATCAAAAGCTATGTTCTTCCATTTGATATCGGCCTAACTTCATAATGTGGTTTGCTCCGGCGCGATGACTACCAATGACGAGGAAACAGGACCGTGACAACTCGTCCACGAAATTCTCATAGTCCGAATTCACAATCGTTGAATGGCCATAACTCCGTTCGCAGTGGGTTCTGAGCAATTCTAAGGGCACCGTTAAGATCAGTCCGACATTCTCTCCAATATAAGCTTTTAAACTGAAAAACGATTCTGAAGTTGAACTGTACCTTTAACGAAAAATGGCCAAATTCGTGTACCAGGTATACTTTGTCATAGTCTATAAAGAACATACATATTTAGGTGGCTTGTAGAGCAATTAGTTTTATAGGGGTAAATTTTTAAAAAACATGCGATAATCCGTTTAGTTTTCGGTCTTCAGAAAAATCTTGATAGAGACAGCTCTCTCACAAAGTTATACTACGATTCAGAATATCTTCTAATGGCGAATAACTGCTATGCGTTTGGAATCGTATTAGTCATGTTCTGAGAGAATAGCCCTAATTTGAAATATTACTACGAAAACGCAAATAAATTTCATATTCAGAAACTGCCCATGAAAAACTAAAGCTTGTGCATGTGTTAAGGAAGGTTTGTGATACTCTGTGACATACTGAAGTTTCTTCAAGTTTCTCTATGTCTTGGCCGAGGAATGTGTAAAACAGTATCAGCAGAAATGCCATAGCAAAAGATTCCACTGTACCGGTAGTAACGAAAACCCATAAATTCACCTGCACATGAGATAGGCACTATGAAATGACAATAATTACAAAAAGGGAAACTACACTGATGCGAAACCTGGGGTTGTTTTCACATCTTCCCCTTGAACACAAGGGTTAGCATCGATGGCTATGAAATGAACTCTAGAAACTTTTCCGTAACCATGTTATCTTCGTTTTATATGAAAGAAAACGATGAGAAATGGCTTACTTCTAGCATGTCCCCCTTGCCCTGTGGTAACGGGCAAGGGGGACATGCTAGAAGTAAGCCATTTCTCATCGTTTTGATAGAAGGCTGTAGCAGCAGTGCGTTATCATCGTTTTTCACAGATAAGCGGATGATAGCATGACCACAGTAAAGTTGCTGGAACTCATTTCATAATCATCAATTCTATCCCAGGCGGGATACTGCCTCGTGTTTTAGAGGGAAGAAACACAAACGGCCTGTTAACAATTAAGAAGAATGTGTTCGACACAAATGTCTTCAAAAAACATCCATCCAGTTACGAGGCTTTGCACTTCCCAACGGCCCATCTACACTACTCAATTAGAGGTTTTTTTCTGAAACAGTTTTTTTAGTACTTGCTCCATCAGAAACAGAGCTGATTATTGTAGCTGAGGTACTGTAGAAGGTGTGGGGAAAGCCAAATTCACTAACAATCCCCCAGATGCGTGGTTTGGTCGAACTTTTGGCGATTCTCTCAAACCTCAAAGCGTGATAGTTCGAAGATTTTCTCAGAGCTTGTACGACCATATCGCGTTTTCGTTAAAGGCACAATCCCAGGTGGTGGGTAAAATTTGATACCATGGCCTGGACAATGTGTGTAGCAACCCTGACAAACGCGGAATCTCAACTCTTTAGAATAAGCGAGAAAACACGAGCATCCATTCTATCCTCCCCTCATATCAGCACCCATTTGCTCCCCCCACTTCAGAGTTTTCTGTCTCAATAGGGACGAGACGCGCCATGACTTCTGATAAAAATCTATGATCTTCCATTTGGTATCGGTCTAGCTTCATATTGTGGCCTGCTACGGCGCCATGGCTGCGAACGACGAGGAAAAACAGGCTCGAGACAACTCGTCCACGAATTTCTCATCGTCCGATATCACAATTTTTGAAGGGCAATATTCCCGTTCGTAGTGGGTTCTGAGCGAATCTGGGGACACCATTGTGATCAGCCCGAAATTCTCTCTAAGATAAGCAAAGAAAATGGAAAACGATCGAGAAGTTGGACGCTGCCTTTAATGATGTACCGTTGTTCTCACTGTGTTCGAGCACTCTCCCCGGAATGAGTTTTACGTTATACAGAGACTGGCAGAGACTCGCGTAGGTCCTTTCTGTATAATCCTCTGTTTGATTCCTTTTTGCCCTCATTACATCATTCTAGCCTTGTTCCGAGAAGCGCAGACGATTGCACAGTGTCGTTTTGCTAGGGTTGTAGATGTAATTTCATACCAAACTCGTCTTCCCCCCTTTTGCAGTTTTAATAAGTAGACGTAACCATCTGTCGGTTTTCTAATTTTTTTACAGAACATCCAATTGTTTGAAAGGAATCACGCTGGGTTTATCTACTTGAAACAAAAAAAAGAAAGAAAAGATTGCTGATCCTTTTTGTTGTTTTTATGATGTTAGTTACTTTGTCAGGTCTCCTCCGCAGGAACTTTTTGTTTACTTGATTTCGACTTTAAAAACATCTTTCTGCTTGACGCCGTAACTAACCACGATATAGTTGTTCGTATGCTGAAAGCAGCTCGAGGCCCAACAACAATTGCCGCTACTGTAAGAACAACTAGAACAACTTAACTTTAGCGACGGCTTTGACAGCCTCAACTTTAGCGACAGCTTCAACACCTAAGAATTTCTTCGGAAAAAGTAATGGCGAATACTGCTGCGTTGGTCGAGAAAACGGTGGTAGAGTATGATAATAACATTTGAGGAAGCCTCGTAGACTAAAAGTTTCTGGGAACTCAAAAAGCGATTAAATATCTTCTATTCTCTAGATGCCATTGGCTCGCTTTAGTCAGACAGCAACCCCGGGGTGACTGGGAGAAGGTCATATTCTCTACGGACTGATCGCAGATTCACTTGAGGGCCGAATAGCCGTCAACGATAGGCTTTCTAGGTTGATGGTCGGCCGGATCAAGGGCACTACTGCACCTTCTGTATTTGGTAGCGGCAAACGTAACGGGGCCACAGCGGGCAACACTCCAAGCGGCAGATTTATTGCGGGCAACCACAAATTTCCTCTCTGGTGGTACGCACTATATTTAACCGAACGGAAGAATATCCGGATACTTGAGCGCTAGATTTATTTAGGATTTTCGGGATTATTCCTTCAAGTCCATAAGAAAATGCTCAAAAAAAAATTCGATTTTTACATTAATCCGAAAAAGAAGATTATTCGACCAGGCTACAGCGCGAGGTGTGATACAAGATTGGTCCGACCCCCCCCCTAATCCCGTAATTTCCCCAGCCCCCAGCGGTGAGCAGGTAATGATTGATCGCGCCCAAGGGGGGGGGGAGGTCCTAAAGGCACAGTACACCCTAAGACATGAATTTCTTGATTTTTATTTGACTGTGTAGTAGATCCCACCTTAATAACACACGCCAAGTGCGAGATCTCAATTCCTTCATAAAAAGCGAGATATACGCGACTACCACAGTATAGTTGTACAATTTCGAAAAAAATGTCCAACGAACGAGAATCGAAATTTTTTCGTTCGAAATACTTTCGAACGAACGAATTTTGAAAAACGTTCGAAATTTCGGAGGTCGAACGAACGAAATTTGAAACTAATCGAACCTTCGATTTTTTTTCGAAATTTGTCGAAAATTTTGAACTTTTTTCGAAATTTGTCGGAATTTTCGAAATTTTTTTCCAAACTTGTTTGAAAGTATTCCGGACGATCGAATTTCGTAAAAAAATTCGAAAAATCGGATTTCGAACGAATGAAACATGTTCAATTGTTTCAAAATGATTCGAACGAATTTTTCAATTTTCCTTCGAAACAATTTCGAACGAACGAAATTTGAAAAAATTTCGTTCGACGAATTTCCGAACGAACGAAAAAAATTTCGAAAAATCTTTCGAAAATTTCGTTCGTGTACAACTATACACCAGAGGCCCGACCTCCTTCGCTCACCACCACAGGCCCGGTCCTGATTTTCGATCTCAATAGCGGCTTGATGGATGGATAGATTCCAACGAGCCTCCGTTCTTCACCCCATTACCGGGCTGTCTCCTTATCCTGGCTTGCATTCGTTTAACGATCACGAATTGAGAAAAAATACAGGCCTGAGACAACTCGTCCATCAATTTTTCACTCTTAAAATATAGGCATGTTAAAGGAGCCATTACTCTGTTCATAGGGGGTCTTGGACGATTTCAGCGATACCACTGTGATCAGCGTGTGACCCTCTTCAAGAAAAGCATGAAATCTGAAAAATAATTTTTTGGGTGTTCTGTGCCTTTGTGCCCCGTGGGCACATGCTTGCAGTTTCGGGTACGTGAATTGTGGTGCACGCAAAGTGTGCACCAGATTTGGCTTTAGCTCGCCCATGCGCAACTCTGCGATTCCGGATAACTCCGTCCAAAGGGGTGTGGCTCTTGGTTTGCCTTAGCAGACGCGGCCACATGTGGCTTCCCCGTCTACCTTGCTTACTAGGAAAACATAGTGTCAAGCACTTGGCAGGTGCTATAGAAGAGTTATCCGCTACATACCCATATGAAACTCAAAATCCTCGAACATGAATTTTGACCCCCTCTCCCCATGTATTTTGACATGTTAGAAATCTCAATTCCTCCAGACAGATGTTGAAAGAAAACAAGCCCCAAGCCCCCGCAGAGAGACCATGTGCCACGCCTCGGTAAACGGAAAGCCAAGGACCACGCCCATGTTCAGGCGGTTGCTGTCCCACGAGGCAAAGGTGGGGTACCTGAAAAATTGCCAAAAAAAATTTTCCCTGAAAATTCAAAGACACAAATTGTTTGGAAATTTCACCTGAAAATTCATTTGAAATTGAAAATTCACGACATTTTTTGAAAATATTTTCACCCAGCGATACCTAGGTTATTGGAAGTACGAGACAACGGTCTGCTTGACTCTGGCCACGTCTCTCTGGACGAGCTTTGCAATTGAGTATAGGCCAAACGCGCGAGCGATTTCAGGCAGAGTTATTGAAATTCCGTACTTCTGTGGTAAGCCCCAAGGAAAGATTCCAGATGACGTAAACTAGGCTTAAGACAGCTTCTCCGCAAAACTGTGACAATTAGAAATTAAGGCGATTTCTTAGAAGTTGCGGAAGGTATCGGAGCATTTTAGAGATACTACACATTATTATCGTAGTGAGATTTCCCTCCCCCTAGCAGCAAATCTGAAAAAAAAAGAAACAACTCTTGGGGGGCAATGTGCCGTCAAATGGTTCTTACTTTAATTGAGGAAATAATATTGTCAATATAGGTAGTACATCGTAAAAATATATAAAATTTATCGGCCGATAATTCACTTACATGAAAACTTCTCCATAACGAGTGCAGGATACTGAGTTGGCATGCGGTCTGGAACAAAGTCCAAGTCGTCCGTGTTGCTCGGCTGCACCATGTTCTATAAAAAAGAAATCATTGAAATGTTGACCTCAAACCAAGAACAGAAAACGTTCCGCCTAGAAATTCAATGACTTTTGAATAGTTAGCCTAGTTGAAATCGTCAGATATGAAAGGAACGAAAGAGTTCTTGAACATGAGTCCCAACTTCTTGAAAAACTTCAAAAAATCTATTTGAAACAATCAGTTCACATGTAGCATTGAGAGCGTAAAATACCCTTTTTTCTAGTTTTGACCTAAAAAACAATTGAAAATTTCAGGACAGAAACTAAGGAATATAAGAATAGATGCAAGGAAATTCAAGTATAAATGCGCGTGAAGTTAGCCGCGCCATTTGTCTAGTTCTATTTCAATTATCATACTCTATGTATGTGAGCCTCACATAACGTCTTCACAATTTAGTATTCATAAGACTATGATAAAGACCACCCGCAAAGGTCACTCTTCTCCATGTGGTCTTCCTATGAAAGCTAACTGGAAGAAAATAATGCGCTCTCGAGTGCACACAACACAACTTATTTTTTTAGAAACTTATTAGACAAATTGTGAAAGTCGCGAAATCGCTCTTTTATGCGACTTTTGAAAAATATGAGTCCAATTCAAGTTTAT
This sequence comes from Aplectana chamaeleonis, assembly GCA_029168955.1. Classification (NCBI taxonomy): domain Eukaryota; kingdom Metazoa; phylum Nematoda; class Chromadorea; order Rhabditida; family Cosmocercidae; genus Aplectana; species Aplectana chamaeleonis. The sequence goes on from JAPDOI010002000.1 coordinate 82,105, forward strand.
TTCTATCATTGAAATTTAGCTTTTTTAAATTTAGGACATTTCTAAATTTTTTCAATTTTTGGTTTTTGAAAAAATCTAATTCGTTATGAAACTTTCAATTTTTTGAATTAGAAAAATTTCTACTTCATTTCATTTTTTTGGAAAATCTAAAATCATTTCAAATCCAAGAAAATTTGAATTTGATTCAGGTTTATTTCTTATAACCAGCCACTAGAACTATTTGACGGAGACTAAGCTTCGTCGGTGGTATATTGGTGGCGACTAGAGTGCGACTTCTGATTAAATTAAACTTCTTGGGACTCTCAAAAAAGTCTGAAAAAGACACAAAAGACCAGAGAAGAGAAAAAGACTCAAGGAGTGGTTGATCAAGAAGTCGAGTACGCGAATGGAACCGAGTGCAATTCGAGTTTTCGAGAAGCGTCAGTTGTAAACAGGTCGAGACGTATCAAGACAACGACAAGTCTAGACAAGATATTGACACGATTTTAAAGCCATCGCAGCGAGGGAGGGAGTGCGAGTATGGAGCTTTGGGGGTGCGGGGGGGGAACAATTCATACGTATAGATCAAGCATGATCAGACAGGTAATTGCAGGTATACATGTTTTATAACTTCGACAGTCATGTTTCAGAGTTAGGAGCCGATCGGGCTCCCGAAGCTCTATTCCGCTATTCGGAGGGGGGGGGGCTACTGTGGTATCGTATTTGGCCACGCCCATTTAACCGTGCCGCCGCGCAATTCAAGCTCCTAACCTCTCTCCCCCCTCCAGAATCAGGAAAGTCGTCGCGCGGGAAAATGGGCGTGGCCACGCACGATACCACAGTCCCCCCCCGCGATAGCACCCAAATTCTTGCTCAGTTCAGCAAATTCAAGCCATTTAAATCACTTCATTAAAATCAAACCACTTTTCTCTGGTCAAATGGGGGATGGGATCTCATACAGATTTCCCCAAACATGAATATTTCACAGGCCTAGCTACAGAAACCGGATTCGCCGAGAAATAATAAAAAAAATTAAACATCAGAACAGAAGAAGGTTGAATAAAACAGGCTGACATCTTACGACGCTGATCAATGGTGCATATCATCGATTTTTTTTGGTTTACTCCAGCAGCAAGGGGATCGCAAAGCCGAATTCGCTGCGGGATCCTCTACCAACATCAAGGGGCCAGAAGTCATAGGAGAGAGAGCGCTGCAAGTTCAGGGGAGTATCAAGGGAATAGTAGAAACAACAGCATCAAGGGAGGTGAACTCTTCCTATTGGCTGTTCCGAAAACAATATTAGCAAGGGGGGATACCTCTCCAAATCCGGAATCAGCAAGGGGGCTGAACTGTGACAGCAGCAAGGGAAGTGTGCTCATTGGACCAATCACAGCGCAGAGTGGATGGGATTACGACATCATCGCGATGCCTCGTCTAGCGCTGCAAGAGCAAGGGAGTAGATGTCGAGCGGTGGTCATTCCGAATCAGCAAGGGAGTCTAATTCTCTAATGGACAGACACGCCCCTCACCAATCACGTGCGACCACACACCTAGCAGCAGTGCTCCCTTGATCGGCCTTGAGCCTGCATCGTAGAAAATGGGGCGGAGACTGGACTTTTGCTAGCCCCTTGCTAATATCAGTTTGCCTGAGTTACATTTCCAGCTTTATTCCTTACCACGTTTCTTGCAATCTCATAACACTGTTCTTTCCGTATTTCAGAGACTAGTCTGGAAGGGTGGGGAGTGATGCAAGGCCGAACATGAAAACGAAGGAATTCTTCAGTTTTAGAGAAGTTTACGATGGGTAGTTCGATCAAAGATCCCGCTATGATTGTAGCTTTGCCCAAATAGGTTCCTAAGAATGGTGAACCCAGAATCATAGTAATTTTATGACTTCTGCAAACGGCAAAGCGACGCCACCTTTACTAGGCTAACAAAGTTAAACTTAACATTGCGCAGCTATGATCATAGGAATACCCCCGTCATGTTGATCCCTCATGAAGATACGGATGCCAATCTAGCTGTCTTGAGTCTTTGGATCCACCGCTTTTCGGTTTGGTTCTGTATCCTGTGGGGGTGAAGTTGTTGAATAATTTTGCTATAACGTTTGCATACGAAAATGGGAGATTGTTTTAAATGTTGTCTATTGATTACAATGGTCAACAGTTTGATAGCTGTTCATAGCGTAATAGACATATCCCATCCCACTAGCACAATATAAGTGCTGGGCTTTCGAGTCTTCTTTTGGAATTGTCCCATGTAGTTGTGGACAATTTTGAAAGACGATTAGAAAGCCACGGCGCTGGTAATTTGTAAGTGGGAGAAATATATGTCTGTTATCGACTATCAAACTAGGTATGAACAATTGTAAAACGAGATTTGGAAACCATGGCGTTAATTGTTGGTGAGGTAGTGGGAAAATAGCCCGTGAACGTCATGAATATGTTTCCGACAAGGTTGTGAACAATTACAAGATAACCATCTGATTAGTTTTTCGCTCCTACAGCTACCGAGAATTTGCCACCGAGCCCAGCGCGACATTAGACCTGCCTTAGCACCAGCTCCAAACATTTAACTTAGGCGATTCGTAACTTGTTCAATAATTGGGGAAAAAATTGTTCAAAAAGTTCTGAGTATGCGCGCAGCCTCGGGAGACGGGACGGCTCTGAAGTGCTTGTCGTATATTAGTGTAAATGCACTTCCACTGCAAACTCTACGAGCGCATTGTCTGTCATCCCAGCTTCCAATTACTGAGATGCGCGGGATGACAAAAAAGTTAAGAAAGCGACTGGGACGACAAAAAATGCCACTTAACGTAGAGATTGCTGTAGAAGATACATTTGCATCCGCGACACACCAATATACGCCATGCACTCCGGGGACAATGCTCGACGCTGCGCGCACAGCGGTTCCTTACCTTATTCGCAGCGTTCATTCATGCTGCCCTGAAGAGTAAAACGCTCGAGATTGTCTGTTTACATTATTGCGAACAACCCTTGCACTCCGCAAATGTAGGGAACGCATTGTCATAAACAACGTAGCCCTGCGGTCCGCGGTCAGCGTCGTCTTCTAAATGTGTTCGTTCGCAGTGTTCAGAAAGGCCCCTATGAGAGCACACTCACAAGGACAGCACACTGAAGTAGTGCTCTTGCTCACAGCGTACTCATCGAAATCAAGGGGAATGCCGTCTCGGAGACATCGTGGCTCTCGTCAACATGTTACTGTCCCAAAACAGCCAGCTTCAGGCTGCAGAGTACGCGAAGCCCACGTTTGAAGCACCATCTTGTACATGTGGCCTCGAAGATTTTCTCACTGTTATACCCTCCACTGTTAACGGCAGCGTTCACGATTATCATCCTCTGTGACTTTTCACAGCGAAATGATAGGCGAGTAGATTCCTAGGCTCCCGGGGTCGTAGGAACGGTAGAGAACGAGCCAGGGGTGGCAAAATAGCGGCTGCAAACAAGCGTTTTGGTCTTCCAGAACCGCCCCGTGCTCCAGGTCCGCCCCCTCGATGTGAACAAATGACAAATGAACACTCAAGATCGTGAGATGAGCGATGGTTTCCGATCGAAAGCCCCGTTCTTCCCTTCATTCTTAACTTTTCCCTTTACTCAGGTCAGCTCGCACACATCGGCTGCAAAATGCGGAAGTTATTACAAGGCTCGAACAACTCGTCCATCACGCTTTCCTAGTTAATTTTAGACGGACCCTAACTCCGTTCCCAAAAGGTCTCTCATGATTTCGGAGGCATCATTGGAATCAGAATGGAACCATTCTCAAGACAGGCGGAAAAACAGAATGACGATTTTTATCGTGAGCACTGCCTTTGAATGCATACTGATTGGTTTGTGTACCGTTTCTCAGTTCCAGCATTCTCAATTCCTTCGACTATTACCGGCCTTTTGCTAAACTGATATTCGTACAGTGTCAGTGTCGGTTTTCTCCTTCGCTTCTCTCTGAAACATAGTAGTATTGATGTTAGGCTTGTAATAAATTTGAACGGTAACGGAGCACACATATCTGGCTTCCATGAATCCTTGGAGTGGGCGTAGTCAAAACCCCGATTGTTTCTTTTAAAATCGGTATGGGGCATGGAACATGTTTAAGGGCCAAATAATGCTGAGCCTAACAATGCCTACCGTGCAGCTCGGATTCAGACCACCACGATATTCTCTCCCTCGACAAGCAGATTTAGGTCTGCCACTCAGAACTTTTTACTCAAGTTAAAAACTATCATAAACACCTCGATCAAGAATAAAACAGTATATCTAGACACGCCCAACTATAAATTCACTTATTTAATTCAAACTTATTTGTTTGCGGTTGTTTTGCTCATAGACATCTAATGTGCGAACAAAGGGGCGACGGACAAGTATTCATCAATATATCTTGAGTACGGACAACTATAGTAATACCTTCCAACAGAGGAGAAATCACGAACAACTAACACTAGACTATGCATCGACTCGCTACACGGTCTACTTAAAAACAACATACTGCACAACTCAACTCCTACGATAGCATGAATAGGCTGCGGACAACGAAGCTACTACTCAGGATTAATAAACAGATGGGCTTCATTTTCATACCGACGTCTCACCTGTGAGGTTACTCTACAGCTAATCTGCGAATCACTTTGTGAGCTGATTCCTATTGCCGCCATCCATTTTGTACATAGTTTTCCCTGACGCGGATTTCGTCAATGCGGTATTCAACGATGCCAGAGCCAAAAAGACGTTTTTACCCAACATTGAATTCGTTTTTCTGCGAAATCCGTACAAGTCCAAAACGCTATCAGACTGGACAAAGTTTGAGTAAGCGATCCGACGGAGGTGCTGCCATCTGAATCATGCCACTGAAATGTGCCGTATGCCTGCCGGGAAAGCATTATTTCTCGGCTAATCCGCGGCGAGAATTATTTGGCGGCTATCTGTCGGCTATTATGCTGCACGCAGGCATTTTGTGACTATTTCTCGTTCAAAATTCTCAGGGTCGGTCAGGATAGATGGAATTGCCATTTTTCGTCTAGTGATCGGCTGGAATTGTACAAGGAAATACTCATTTTCGGCGGAACACTGGGGTCAAAAAGACGCTTTTTCACAAAATTGCAATCGCTTTACTGTGAAGAACACGGAACTTTCCTTGAAAGTTTTCCGCATCAGGGCAGCCACTATACCGCCAGAAACGGTATAAATGTGATTCCAACATCATTGTTGGTAAATAAGTTTCCGCAAGGAATTCTGACTTCAACAGTGATTCCTTAAAGGCACTATTCGCGATGAAAATCGCTTTTCTGTTTTTTGCCTATATTGAAATCGGTCCCAGTCTGATTCCAAGGATGCTTCTGGAATCGTACAAGACCTTCTGGGAATGGAGTTATGGTCCCTGAAAAATTGAGCTTGGGGAAATGGGGGACGAGTTGTCCGAGGCTTGTAACTTCCGTCTTTTGCAGCCAATGTATGCGAGCTGACCTGAGTAAAGAGAGAAGTTGGAAATGAAGGGAAGAACGGGGCTTTTGATCGGAAACCATCGCTCAACTCGCGATTTCGAGTGTTCCTTTGTTCACGTCAACGGGCGAAAGGGGCGGGGCTTGCCCACAATGGCGGGGTTTCGCCCACTTTTCTAAGCCATTTTGCGGCTCCTGGGTAGCTTTTCTTCCCGTTTTTTCGATGCTGTTCTGCTTCTGAGAGCCACGAGAAGCGTTTGTCATGAGAAATTCGAGGATGAAGTTTATCGCGAACAGTGCCTTTAAAGGCAGTGTCTACGATAAAAACCATGTCTGATTTTCTGGTGGAGATCGGCAGCTGCGGGGCCTAGCGCGACCCTAACGTTGAAAAAACTAAGAGAAATGAGCTCGGAACGGTCCCATACGGCCCCAAAGTTGGGCACCCGTCAGCTCGTCACACCCCAGATGCATTTTCCACGCCCACCGACGTGAACAAATGAATGCTCGAGATCGTGAGATGAGCGATAGTTCCCGATTAATAGCACCGTTCTTCCCTTCATTCTCAACTTCTCTCTTCACTCAGGTCAGCTCGCATACATCGGCTGCAGAAGACGGGAGTTACAAGCGTCGGACAACTTGTCCACCAAGTTTCCTTAGCTCAATCTTTTGAGGGACCATAACTCCGTTCCCAGAAGGTCGTGTACGATTCCAAAAACATCATTGGAGTTAGCTTGGGAACGTCTTCAAGATAGGCGGAAAAGCAGAAAAACGATTCTTATCGTAAACACTGCCTTTAATCCTATCGATGCATACGAACAAGGATACAAAGTGTGTAGATTTTCTCTTTGATCCGGTTAATGAATCACAATGTGATCTCAGTTAAACCGAAGCAGCACCGCAGAACGAATTCATGGATGGCGAATTCCAGTATTTTCCTCCACCTACCTCAACAAAATCCCAAAGAGGACTGAAGCGAGGACGCCACGAGATTCGGCACGAATTGGGACCTGCTGGTGAAGAAAGACTCTACTGCGAGAGAACTGGCCGCAATCGTCCCGCAATCGTACCGCAATCGTGCCTCAGCGGCCCGGCCGGAGCCGCAGAGGCGCGATTGCGATACGACTGCGGGGCGATTGCGGGTAGCCACGACCTTGCCGCGATAGCGCTTTCGTCTCAGCTTTGGCACTCCTGCTGAGCCTATAATTTTGTTTCCAAGCCATTTCTGCTATCACTAAGTCATTATTGGCCACTTCTTCTTGATTCTTACACAATCTCTACTGAATAAAGTATCTTCCCGTGGCCCATAGATTTCTCCCACCTTCAGTAGCATTATCCACACACTGGACGCCAAAGAATCGGCTGCCTAAATCACGAATACGTGCTATGTAGTTACGTTGGCACTATAGTTCACGAGAAAGCAAAGCTGCATGGTATTACATGCAACTATTTGTCCCTACATATCTCTTCTCCGGTGAACTTGTTGCTATTTTGAAAGTCTATTTATTTTTGATATGGAACGATTACACTCGATTACACGAGATTAACGATTACACGGGATTCGATTGCTGAAGTGGAGCGTTTTGATGAGCGACTTATGAAGATTGTTGTTGTCACTGAGGAACATCGTTGCCATGTGTTCTCGGCTTATGCTACGCAGACGGGATGCTCCAATCAAGCGAAGGATGATTTCTGGGCGCTGCTACACGAAAAGACCGCAGAAGTTCCGCGGGAAGACACCGTAATCGTCGCGGGAGATTTAATTGGTCACGTTGGCGCGACAAAGGAGGGGTATAGCTGTCATGGAGGCCTTAGTTGCGGAACACGCCATACCGATGGGGAGCGCATTCTTGAATACGCAGACTCGAATAACCTCGTCATCACCAATACAAGCTTTCGTGAGCGTCCTTCGCACCTGATTCCCTTCTATAGCGGCAATAACAAGACTCACATTGATTTCATTCTTGTTCGACGTCGCGATCGGAATCTCGTCACCGATGCGAAGGTATTACGTTTCGAGGCGGTCGCTACTCAACATCGACCGTTGCTTTGCTCCAAAATTTCTCCATCGAAGAAGAAGCATGACGAACGCTGTGGGCCAGCTCGTATCAAGTGGTGGCGACTGAAATAACTGCAGCTTGACTTTGTTCCGCAGATTCAGCTTCCTCCGGTTACCACAGTCGAGGGAACATGGCAAAACGCAACTGCGAACATCACAGAGAAGGCGCGATCTGCTCTCGTAACAAGGCCTGATCGTTGTAGGGTAGACAAGCAAACATGGTTATGGACGGACGATGTCAAGGAGAAGGTGCGTGAGAAGAAGCACCTCTACCACTCCTTCTTGGACCACAAGACAAATGAGAACTGGCAGAAGTATCGTGCTGGTAAAAGAGATGCCAAGCAAGTCGTAGCCGTTGCGAAAGCTGCTCACTATGATGACGTCATTAGGGAGTTAGACACGAGGAATGGCGAACGCCTGGTTTATCGTCTTGCCAATTCTCGTCGACGCCAAACGAAAGACCTTAAAAAGTTCCATTTCCATGGCATTAATGATGGGCGTGGAGAACTGCTGATGGATCGCAGAAAAGTATTGGAGCGATGGCGCAGCTACGTTGAGAGAATATTTACGGAAGAATTCGATCCTCCTCCCATCCCGCAAGTAGCGCCCTGGTCCTGTACAGTCCATCACAGTTCACGAAGTGAAAGCGGCACTGAAGCAGATGAGACCTGGTAAGGCGACTGGCCCTGATGATATCCGGAGAAATCCTAACCAGGCAGCACCGACTGTTTATCCATCCGTGTTCCATCACACGGTTTTGCCAATGAAGATGTTCTATGTACCCACGTGCCAACTTCATGCGTATTAGGCTTGCTAAATGATATGGATAAACGGTCGCTGCCTGTTCAGGAGGCCCCATGATATCCCAGCCGAGCTGTGGAAATCGAAACACTGAAATGCAGCAGTCTGGCTGACAAAGTTCTTCAACCAGGTCGTCACAGAGATGAAAATCCCGGTGGACTGGCAACAAACCACAACTATTCCAATCTGGAAAAGGAAAGGCAGCCCTGCCGACTGTGTCAGCAACCGGCCTATACGATTACTCTCTCATAGCATGAAGATATTCGAGCGAATCATCGATGGTCGCATTCGAGAAATCGTGAAACTGTCTAGTAACCAGTGTGGATTTGGTTCCTCTTGTGGCACCACCGATGCCATACACAGCGCAAGACTCCTGGCTGAGAAGCATCGGGAAAAGAAGAAACCGCTTCATTTTAATCTCATCGATTTGGAGAAGGCCTTCGATCGTGTTTCGCATGAGGTTATCTGGTATGCCCTACGAGTGCATTCTGTGAACTCATTCAGTGGGTGAGAGCTCTCTACAACGACGCAAGGAGCCGCGTACGAGCTGCCGTTGGCACGTCGAAAGAGTTTCCGATTTCAGTGGGTGTGTACTAAGGCTCGGCCCTATCCACACTGTTGTTTGTCGTTGTTATGGATGCAGTCACGAAGGACCTGCAGAAGCCGGCACCGTGGACGTTGCTGTATGCGGATGATGTGATGCTGGTTTTTGAGAGCAAAAATGATCTCGAGCAACAAGCACAGGCCTGGAGTGACCGTATTGCGCAGTTCGGCCTTCGACTAAACGTCAGGAAGACCGAATACTTGACAACCGGCGCAAATGAGCTCGGCAGTATAAGAATAAATGGCACGAATCTACCGCGTACGGACACTTTCAAGTATCTTGGACCGACAAATACTGCTGAAGGCGGCATTGTTCATGAGATAACTGCCCGTATCAATGCTGCTTAGTCTAAGTGGCGCTCGACAACCGGTGTTTTGTGTGATAAGAAGATTCCTGACCACCTGAAGTCGAAAGTGTACAGGTCTATAATACGACCTGTTGCACTCTATGGAGCTGAGTGCTGGCCAGCGACCAAGGAGGCAGAACGTCGTCTAAGTGTCATGGAAACGAAAATGCTGCGATGGAGTGCCGGCATCACGCGTCTCGATCATGTTTCTAATGAAGAAATCTAGAAGCGACTTGGTGTTGATCCCATTGCTGAAAAGCTACGGGAATCAAGATTGAGATGGTATGGTCATGTTCTGCGTGGCAATGACGATTCCATTCGAAATATCGCTCTTGATTCAGAAGTCCATGGAAAGAGACCGAAAAGGACGTCCAAAGCAGCGGTGGCTGGACACTTTGCACACCGATCTGAAGGCTTCTGGCTTACATCTCGATCAGGCGCACGATAGAGAAAAGTGGCGCCCACGAACCATTCATGCGGACTCTGCAAGGAAGCGGAACAAACGCTAAAGAAGAAGAAGAAGACTATAAGTTACGGTAGGTACCATTTCATTTAGAGGACAAACGTTACCTTTTTACTTTGAAACTCCACAAACGGACACTAAATTCATATTCACCACCCCGAATAACCTTTGAGTGAATTCTGAGACTTTGATCAAACTACCGCATACCCACCGTACTCTAACCCAATCTGTCACAAATCGATAAACGGATTTCAGATTCGTGTTCCGCACCCCAAATAACCCATGAAAAAACGTATTGAGCCACTTCTATCGTAGCGTTCCAGAAATCGTCAAAAGTCCATTTTGCACTGAAATTTTCCTCCGATTGGAAGCTTTGAACAAATTTCGTCGAAAACTTTGAAGAATCGACAGATAAACCCTAGGTTTGTGATCAGCGCCTCAAATAACCAACCTGGAAGAATTTTTAGACAAATCATTAACTTTTTTTCCAAAACCGCTTCAAGAGCCCTCTAATTGGCATAATTGAACGCCTTACTGAAAATCCAGAATAAAGGCGTCGGCATAGTGGAAAGTCTGCGAGCGAGCGAGCGAATGTGGGCGTGGCCTTGAAAATTCTGCGGCGGAGTCGCAGGCATCCCCGCAGAGTGTGATTTGGATTAGAGCGCGAATGTTGATCGATTGAAGCGCGGAAGTCAATCATCTATTTTCGTCTCGTTATTTCGCAGGATGGGCCTCAGCTGTCTGAAATCTGATAACGCTGACTGATAACAATGACTGATAACGCTATCACGCATATGATAACAGCAAAAATATTCATTTCCATAGATTAACCATTTCATTTTCTCCAATGCCCCCTACCCCCCCCTACTCTCGCACCTTGATCACAAAAAATTTAGATTCCACATTTTCAAGATTCAAAAAGGGTTCCACAAAAATTCAATCCGGCAGGACTCGCAGATATTGCACATCATTCAACTTATCGTCTTTAAAATTACTGTCTACTGATGCGCCAGAAATTCGAAAAGTGAAACGAGATCGGCACAACATGACGAGGTTAGTCTACTACAATACTAGGGGTGTGTTTCAAGGTTTCCATTGGCGGAAAATTTGTGTGAAAATCAAACGCAAGACAATGAAATGAGATCTGATGAAGAATTAAGCTCCACTGAGATGCCTGCTAACGGGATATTTAACAAATGATCGACTGAAATTTATCCATATCCATTTCATGAGGCCTCATATACCATCATTAATTACTATGGTTGGTATAAAATCTTGGAACGCACCCCAGAAAAGAAACTGAAGCTGAAACTAGGCGCAAAACTAGTTGGGGGGGACTCAGGGTTTACCCATAGAAATGAAAAGATTAATCCATCAAAATGAAAAATTCTTTCGTTATTAGATATTTGATAGCGTTGTCATTCGTAATTTCCTAAAAAAATTCATGAAGTTAGACGTGAGTGCCAACCCCCAAGATAGTTTAGCACTCTGAAAATATAGCAGAAAGAAGGAATGAGAACAAAGGAGAGAGAAAGGGGTCGAAATCGTGGACATTTGAATAGAGGATGGTAATGGAGCACAAGTATTAGCAATGGAGAGCGGAACTTGGCAGAAACTCGCAAAATCGCTTGAAAATCACAATCGTCTCGCAATTTCGCAGCGAGCTTCGCCGCGAAATTGCGATTTCCGCGACGGGCAAGACACTGCGCACCCCCCTCCGTCGCAGCCTATGCGGTGCGGTCGCGTGCGCGGTCGAACTGCGTAGTGCTCCCCACCCTTCATCATTTCTCGCAAAATCGCTCGCTCGCAGATTTTCCACTCTGCCGACGCCTTAAATAAACGCCCAACCGAAATCCGTACAAGTTCAAAACGCTATCAGTCTGTACAAAGTTTGTAAAGTGTGCCTTCAGCAAAATTTAGCTTAGGGGGTAGTTTTGGGCGCGAACAAAATTATGAGGTCCGTTTCCGGATTTTCCCAAGACTAGTGCGCGTTTTGGAAGCTGCAAAAAGCGCAAAAAACGAATTTCCAAGCTTATAACTTCCTGGAATCTAATGCTCGAGGCGGAACACTGCGCAGCTTTACATCCCTTTACCGCCATAAACATTCCTCTTTTTGAAGGCAGTGTTCATGATAATCTTCAATTTTGAGAATATTCGCTATATTGATTGAGTGGCCCCCGGGTAAAACTAGAAGGACGTAGAAATTGAGAAAAATGCATCAGAAGAGCACGAAATTCTTAAGCATCACACCTCCTCTTGAAAGCAGTGTTCACGAGGAAAACGCTTCAAGTTTTTTTGGCCAAAACGTAAGCTTTGGGTCCCTATAAGAAGACTATGAACGGAAGTCTCGTGGGTAAGACAACCAATTGGGCCACTCAGCCCACGTCCTATAGCCGTTGCCCTGAAGATGAGCGATGGTTTCCGATCACAGCCCCGTTCATCACTGCATTCTCAATTTCTCTTTTTACTCAGATCAGCTCACACAAATCGGCTGCAAAAAACGGAAGTTACAAGCCTTGGACAACTCGTCCACAATGTTTCCCTTGCTAAATTTCGACGGGCCAAAACCCCGTTTTTAGGGGGTCTTGTACGATTCCATGGACATCATTGAAATCAGCATGGAACCGTTTTCAAGATAGGCGGAAAAACAGAAAAACTACTTTTAAGGTGAACACTGCCTCTAGGTATCACAGGAAAAGTTTGTTGTGATATAAAACTTTTGTGGACCGGTCCTTTGCAATTCTCTAATCTCTATTGCTCAGTTCTTTCCTTAGGACCCGAATGAATCATGCTCTGCATAAAATATTCTTTTATTTTCCATTGATTCAATTTTCCACAACCAACGAGAACATGTTAATGCAACCGGACAACTAGTCCATGTTATAGAATAATGTTACTGAAATACAACGTTTTAATGCGTTTCTCACCGTTTCTTCGTAATTTTGATAATGCTTGGAGGCCAACGCATTGTTTTATGGGGAAAACTTGGGGACGAAAATCATCGTGAACACTGCTTTTAAGGATAGCGGCAACTTCTTACAAATTTGAGTTCGGAATCAGCACCCGATATTGCATGTTTCCATTGTTCGTTCATTGATTTGCGTCTGATTGAACTTATTATGATTTTTTGAAGAGGTTCGGGCATTACAGCGCGACATAGCGCGCCAGCGGATCATTTAGAACCCGTCAAGTTCTGTGAAAGTAGGTGTTCGACCAAGCCGTACCGATTCAGCCAATGAAAAACACCCGCTTGATTATTTCCTGTTCTACCGACATCATACATCCTACGCGAACGATCTGATTTGCTGATCTTGGGTGCAGTGTTTCCTAGTAGTCCTCACATATTGAACTGATCAAAAAACTAACAAAGGAAGTATACGAAGCGTATGTCTGATCTGCGGAAACGAATTGTATTGCTAGTATCTCCTGGGCATCTGTAGTAAAACTGCGCAGTACCCCGTTTCGAGCAGCTGGTTCCGAGATGTTGTAAGGTGGTAACGATTGTTTCTCCTCCTTTTTTTTTATTATCCTAAATGCTCAGTAAACTCCCGAAAACCTGGAAACGCACCTCATAATCGTGTTCAGCATCCAAAACAACCGTTTAGTTGAAAACTTTGCTCAGATTGATAGTGTTTTGGACTTTGACGATTATTTGGTTGAGTACGGATTTCCGGTTGAGTGTTAAATTGTATGTTATAGAGGGTACCAAAAGCGCATACGAAAAAATTTTCAGATTTGACTGAAACCTTCCAACGGAAAACCCCTCATTAATACGGGAAGTGTGCTTTCGCCCGAACTTTGCTCAGGGGGTGAATGCACATTTCCCGAACTTTGCGCGGACTGATAGCGTTTTGGACTTGAACGGATTTCCGGTTGGGCGGTTAATTTTATAGATAAAAAAAATTCTGAAAGCGCTTCAGAAAAATGTTCTAGATTTGACTTAAAATTCTCCCAGGGGGTTTTTTGGGCGGCTAATCAGGAATCTGAGGTATCCTTGTCGATTTTCCGAAATTTTCAGCTTAATTCGCTAAGAGCATCCTAGCATGGTAAAATGTTGAGGGCAAAACGCCACTTGGTAGTTGGATCAAAGTCTCAGATTTGACTCGAAATTTGTACATAAGCAGGGGTTATTGGCGGACGGATACGAATTCGATGTCCGTTTGCCGATTTTCGAACTATTAAGGTAGATTTACTATTAAACTATTAAGGCTATTAAGATTTAGTAAAAAGGGGTCTTCCAAGCCAAAGTGGTTTGGTTCGCGTTACAAATGTTTCAACAAAAAGGGAACAATAGGAAAGTGGAATTAGGAGAGTGTACAAAAAATTAACAATATCCTCTAAAAACTCTTCTTTGACGAAACTTCTAAACAGCGGGAACGAACCGTTGCGGTTCTCTATGAAGAAGCACTTTTAACTCCATAAAGGGCTTTGATTATGTGATTGCCGATAAAATATGTATATATGCATGTGTACTTAAAGGCAGTGTTCACGATGAAAATCGTTTTTCTGTTTTTTCGCCTATCTTGAAAACGGCCCCATGCTGATTCCAATGGTATCTCTGAAATCATACAAGACCTTCTGTGAATGCAGGTAAGGTCCCTCAAAGATTGAGCTATGGAAACATGGTGGACGAGTTGTCCGAGGCTTGTAACATCCGTCTTTTGCAGCCGATCTATGCCAGCTGACCTGAGTAAAGAGAGAAGCTGAGAATGAAGGGAAGAACGGGGATAATGATTGAAAATCATCGCTCATCTCACGATCTCGAGTATTCATTTGTTCACGTCGGTGGGCGTGTGATGCGCTTTTGGGGTTTTCAACGCGCTCGAAATTGCAACTTCGGGCTCTTTTGGGGCTCTTCCTGGCTCGTTTTCATGCGTTCTTTCGACGTTAACGTTACAGAGTGTCCCTCCACTACCCAATCCTAGTGGAATTTCGAAACCTTTTTTCAACGTGAACACTGCCTTCAATAGCTATCATTAAAAGAGAAGATGCCAAATTGGTTTAGGGAAGCATTCAATTCTTCCTCGTAAAATACCTCAACCGTTTGTTTCCGCTGTTTAGAAGTTCCGACAAAGAAAAGAGTTTTTAGGGGATATTGTTCAATTTTTGTACACTCTTCCAATTCCACTTTCCTATTGTTCCCTTTTTGTTGAAACATTTGTAACGCGAAACAAACCACTTTGGCTTGGAAGACCTCTTGATTACAGAATTGTTCCCTTTTTCTTGATATTACGCAGTAATATCCTATGCAAGGATTTCGAACAGAGATCTCTTCATCTTCCCACCAGATCAGTCCTATTTCTGTGGTCACAAGAATCAATGACCCAACCCGTTATAAAACTATCTCAGGAAAATCACACGATGTGGCTGACACGACCGATTTTCACATGATATAAGCTGAGAAATGAATGATATCCATGATATCGTTCCACATAATTCATTCATATTGATCACGTCAGCCACATCTGAATACACCGGGTGCTATTTGCAACCTCCATGTTTCTCATGCGTATCGAACGGGTTGGCCTCGGTGATTTTCTCAACCAACTCTGACAGGGGGCCTTAGGCCCCGGTTATAGTTGGTCGCTCAGACGCAGCCAGCCCGGTCGATAATCATGAAATGATTGCTGAAACTTGGACTGCAGGTGTCTTCTGGACCTCTTCACTTATATCCAGAACAAAATCTTCAGAAATTTTGTTTCAAAGATTTTATAAACTATTTTATAAAATTCTGAGTAATCACAAGGCCTAGGCAAAATCAAACCTCTCCAGCCGCTTCGCGGCTGGAGCGATAGAGTTAATGGGCTATACATGTCAGCTACATTCTGCTATACGGTATCAACAACTAGATAACAGCACAAGGCTGCTAACTTGTTATAGAGTTGTTCTTACAGTAAGAGCAATTGTTGGTGACAAGTTGGTGAGTCTCAAGTTGTTATCCACGTAAGAACAAGTAAACCGTGGTTCGTTACGGCGACAAGGAGAAAGTTGATCCCAAAGTCGAAATCAAGTTAACGAAAATCTTCTGAGAAGCCACTAAGAAGAAAAACGAAACACAAGTGAATTTGAAAAACAGGCCAGAATAGACTCGAGTGTTTCACAATAGCTGCGCGTTTCCCGCCCCCAATCACGTGATATCACGTCGCCTCACGTGAGCCTTCAGAGTGATAGTGTAGCTTGATATCTAGCTACTTTTTCAGCAGAAAACCATCGTTGGCTATTATGGTGAAAAATGCGCTAGAGTCCAGAAAGCGGGCCTTAGTATGGGGCGTATAGCCAAGGTTTGCCATAGAAGTTACCATAGGCGATAAAGAATGGATAAGAAACCATCCGATTCGGCCTTTTCTAAATTGAGCCCCTGCTAAAATTCGATGGTCTTCTGCATGATAAATGCATGTTTGCTGGAGGTGTTAGTCAAATGATAATCATTTATCGCAATCATTCTCAGTGTGATATCCGCTGCTATATAAATTCGTGGTTCGGTAAGTCTGCCATCCAATACTCGTGTTACTCAATTCGACTCATGCATAGATCATTCTACTCCCCAGTGAATTCGCCAAACGGTGAGCATTTTCTCTTGTTGGTTCAGTGCAACAGACGCTCTGCCGCGGCTGCAATTGTCTGGTCCCGCTGCGTTGCCGTGAAATATAGTGCTTGTCGCTTGTAGCCGAGTTCAAGTACGAAGCTCCGGGGGCCCGTTCTGCTACTGAACAAGTCATACGTATTGATCAAAAGTTTTAGACAAGTTAGTGCAGGTAAACATGTTTTTTCGCCACGACAGGCATGTTTTAGTGATAGGAGCTGATCGGACCGCGAAGCTTTATACCGCTATTCCTTATGACCTATGTCCTCTTTCTGAACGCGCTTTTTGTGAGCCTGAAATTGCTGCTGCTGAGGAATGTAGTTCATGCCCAAACTTCCAGTCAAAGAGGTGTCAAAAGAAACCCCTGCGATCGTTACGAACTCCGCCCTTCATATCCTTCCTTTTCAGATCGTCCCATTAGCCACAATGTTGAACTGTCTGCTAGAGAGGCTCTCCTGCTCGCTGCTATGTGCGGATTCGCTGCGTTCAACCTTCAGGGCGCAGACACCAAGGTTCCACCGAAGACCTCTCACTACACCATAACGTATTCAACCAAAATGTATTCAGACGTTATTCAACGTGCTCACCGTGGTGCCCGGAATTGTGTTCACCTTCAGAATCATTGCTATCAACAATGACAACAGCACAATAAGTATTGTGAGTTTTCAATCCTCAACTCTTTCATTCCTCCACACATTTACCGTAGCTGGAGACTTCAGACCACTGTTGCGATATTTTGGATGTACTACGGTATGGGACTAATTTGCGATGTCCTTCTTCAATCTGATGAAAGGTTGAAATAAGTTTTGTAGAGTTTTTCTCGAAATAAAACCGTCTTTTTCAGTTACGCCGGAGTGCAGCTTGTTCTCGTTGGTGCCCTAGGTGTGACAGCCTATCGTGGATCTCCTCCAGTCGATAAACCAGAAAGTGGCAATTATCGTTCCCTACTAAGCGGCTCCTACAGCCTCATACAAAACAATGGAGACCAACAGGTAAAAAATTTGTGAAGCAACTCACACACTGGGGCGGATTCTTGAAACTATTTGGGGGGGGGCACTCGAGAAAATGGAACGATTCATCCATGAAAATAAAAATTTGGCCTCGCGACTATTTGGGGGGCACTCTAGAGAATGAAATGATTCATTCATGAAAATGAAAATTTGGGATGAGATCATATGCTTGATAGCGTTATCAGTCAATGATTTCGTGGACACTCCATGGAAGTGCTTCGACTTCTGGGGTGGGTTCCAAGAAGATTTCCACGGAGGGAAAAAATGAATCTGATAAGAGCCGACCAATGATAGAGTGAGAGACCGCATGAAATGAGCTTATCTGTTAGATTATCATTCGTTATATTCTATCAGAACCATTTTGTTCACATGGAAATCTTCTCTGAACGCACCCTGAAAGCGGCACGATTCATTCTCCAACTGAATTCTGAGTGCCCCCCCCCAAATAGCTTCATACCAAAATTTGGGCAGATATCATATGCCTGATAACGTTATCAGACCAAAGTATTTTCATGGAGACTCCATGAAAATACTTCGACACTATCCTAGACGGGGGGGGGGAGGCACTCAGGATTTCAGTTAGAAATGAGATGAAATAATGATCGAAAACGCCATTAGTCAAAGCATTTCTACAGAATTTCAATAGCAACACTGATTGATAGCAGTACCTAGAAAATTTAATCAAGTTTCTTGTTCATTTCTATGAGTTAATCTTGGGTGGCCCCCTCCCCGTCTAGGATAGGGCCAATACTTCGACTTTAGGCCCCCGTCAGACTTCGTCGAAAAACCTGCTGAGTCCGAATGAGTCCGGTTGCCCCCAGCGCCAACCACGTCCTCTGCGAAACACGCAATCGATAGTCAGCGGCAGCAGTACGTGGGGCAGAGCGCAGACGACGAGAGTCGAGATGCGGCGAAACTCGGCAGGTCGCAGTCGACCAAAAAAATGCACCCAAATCACGTGAGAAACACCTATATCGACCGGGTGGGGTGGGGATGATTTCGGTGGATCAGTGGGACTCAGTCGGACTCAGTCGGTGCATGGGCCCCGCCCTTGTACGCATGAGAACCATCAGTATCGACCGGGGGGATTGCGGTGGGCATCAGACGGTTGCAGTCGGACTCAGTGGGTTGATTTT
Source organism: Aplectana chamaeleonis (assembly GCA_029168955.1). Classification (NCBI taxonomy): domain Eukaryota; kingdom Metazoa; phylum Nematoda; class Chromadorea; order Rhabditida; family Cosmocercidae; genus Aplectana; species Aplectana chamaeleonis. The sequence goes on from JAPDOI010002000.1 coordinate 100,532, forward strand.
TTTGCACCCATTTCCCACGAATTCGGTGCGTATCGACAAGACGAAAAATACCGTGCGGTACAAATTGCCACGACAGCCGTGAATTACAGTGTATGGTGCAATTACACAACACACTCCGAAAGCCACGTCTGTAATAAAATTTTAACCGGACTCTCAGCAAACATAAACACAGAAACGGTTCTTCGGTGATGGGGAAGGGATTGCCGGTACAACCGCGGAAGCAGAAAAAAAGATATCAGGTTGAAATCACTTCAAACCCAGAAGGGACGGTGCAGCCTTCGGCTGGAGACCGTAGGAGAAGGGAGGTAATCCCCGGGTGTGGGCAGATTTTAGTGTTGGCTGCGATTCGGAGTGGCTTGAATCATTTGAAACCCAGAATGGACGGTGCAGCCTTCGGCTGTACCGTAGGGCAAGGGAGGTAATCCCTGGGTGTGGGCAGATTTTGTGTTGGCTGCAATTCGGAAAGGTTTGAATCATTTGAAACCCAGAATGGACAGTGCAGCTTTGGGCTGCACCGTAGGGCAAGAGAGGTAATCCCCAGGTGTCGGCAGATTTTGTGTTGGCTGCAATGCGGCGTGCTTCATATCATTTGAAACCAAAAATCGGCAAGGGAGGAATACTTCTGGTATGGGCTGACCTTACTGTTGGTCAAAATTTACAAAATTCTGAATGAAGAAATTAATCCGAGCAGTCTCAGAGTAAACATATTAAGAACATGGTTGAAACTCTTGTCTGATCACTCGAAATCCCTCCGATTACCGAGTCAGTACCCTTTTCATCTCTCAATCACATTTCACTACGACAATCACGACCAAATCCACCTGAATTTGACGCTTTTCGAGAGAAACGTGAAAGTTTTTTTAGGATTTCCGCAGCGAATAAATAAAATAGGCGTCGCTGTTGGGATAGATTGTGCAGCCACACCCACACACATGTCATTTTACGACTGTTGTGGCAATCGGTACCGCACGGTAGTTGGAGTTTACTTGCGTATCGACCCGGGGGACTCAGTAGATCCACGGCCTATGACGGGGCCTTAAGGGCTCTTCAGAGGTTGCACCGCAGCGAGTCTCGCTGCGGCACTGCAATGATGGAGAATGGGGCCGCCACGCAGCGGGCGATGGCGGTGGCGTGTCGCGCGGCAGCAGCGACGTGGTTACCTCGCGGTAGTGTTTCCGCCGCCGCGACAACAGCGACTCGAGCGACGCCGTCACCGAGCGGCGGCGGAGAATGGTCTCGACCAGTTCCATCGCTGGCGACGAGCGCCGACGATCGATTCGGAGCTTTTTTCTTATTCCTTTCATGAATTCAACCCTCTGAGGACCTTTTCTTCTATTTCAGCACAAATTGAAGGGAAAATCATTGGAGCATACTTCAAATTCGTCCAAATTCGCAATTTCATCTCGGAATTGGTTTTGTTTCCAGTTTTGTTTGGTTTTTTCCTTAAATGTCGTCTGGCATGATTGTTTTCAAAGCGATTGCCACAAACCGTCCACTGATTTCATTATCTCGAAAACTATTCATCAATGCACCACTCTACTGGTCGTAAACTTGAATTATTTTCTCAGCTTTTGATCACAGTATTTTGTAGAAGTTGTTGGTAGACATTTACATAAGTTTCTGGAATCATATCAAACCAAATAAAACCGTGTATAGCTAGATGTGACGTCAAAATGAATGAGATCGTACGCAATGGCATCGCTATGCTGGACGACAACGTCGCTGCAACTTTGCGGAGGTCTTTGTGCTCATCGCCGCGTCGGGTTTCGACCACGCCTGCTCTCGCTCGGCGGCGTGCCGCTGGCTGCTGCAACTCTGCAAAGTCTTTACTGGAACCGATCCCAAAATTCCGATGGGTTGATGGAGAATACCACCCCTGGATCATTTGAGCCCGTGATAGTGCTTTTGTTTCTCAAAGCTAGATTATAAAGATGAGGACCGGCCTCTTTTGACTGTACGACCGGTGTTGATATGTGAGTAGGCTGGGTGAATCGATTGTGTCACTTGTATTCTCTTCTCAATAACAAGAATTATCGTTACTGACCCATACCTTATGCTCAGAAGGGATTCTCCGTCCACATTATCGGCGTTGGCGGGAATAGGGGCTCTCTACACAATTTAGGAGAAGTTGTCTCGTCTTTTTGCGGCCTCCCATATTTGCACTAACTGGGGACTTATTTCGCCTAAATTGAGCAGCGTGTCGTTTCGGAATGCAAAAACGGAACAACTCCTGTGGGCAGATAGCCCCGGTCAACCGGTGTTGGCCTACCACGCCAGCCTTCAAGCATGCGCCCGCCGTGATGGTCCAGGAGCACCAGGATGAACTGATCTCCTCCCAGAAAGATATTCAAACGAAAGCCGAAATATCCTCGGCAATGAATCATTATGCAAAAGTGAGTCACAAACGCATCTACAGACCCCTGGAATCGCAAAGCGCGCAGACAGCTGTTGATTTCGTGACACCTCTGCAACGCACATAAAGCAACGGCGATCTCAGTTCTGGTGACTGCGCTCCAACATCACAGAAGATTTTGGTAAAGTAAGTTTTTATTCCACTTTTTCCAACGATAACTGAATATTCCCACTTTGTTGCTATCTGAAACACCATTTGCTTAAAATTTCAATGGTCAGTAAGAGCACAAATAGAATACACTGCACTGGTACGGCTACCGATAACCGAGAGTAGGATATGGTTCTATTAAACATCGGCCTGAATCCTAATGACAGTTTGCGGTCCCTATTGGAGAATGGCGCAAACTCGGTGAACCTATGTTGTAGCATATGACACCGAGATTGCCCCAACATTCAGTAGTGCACGCAGTCTCATTAGTACCCCTGCCGACCAGGGATGTGCGTGGATTTTCTGTATTCTGTCTTCTGTCCATTTTGGTCCATGTTTTTGTTTTCTTTTTCTGTAAATGTAGACGAAAACTGGGCAGAATTCAGAAAAAATGCGATTAGTAGCAGGATTGCTTCAGAAAAAAGTGGACGGATTTGTCGAAGCTGCGCTCATAGTTTAAGGCGTACTTCACAGAGGCTCTCTGCAGTTCCCCCACGCTAGACACTTTTATCTCGCTATAGTGGATATCCATTAGGGTGCGTGTGGCGCGGGGGGAGGAAGCACTGCTATTTGCTGTACACGGTCGGGTTCGATCCTCGCCGAGGTAAAGCAAACCGAATATCCCTCCGGGATCCTTCAATTAGTAACAGATTCATGTAGGGAGATGAAGGCACTCATCGGGAAGTCGGCTTTCCCCCCGCAAACCACCTCTACGATTACGACGTCGAATGTGCTGCGCATCCCAATAGGGCTTGAAGAAGCCAATTCCTTATCCTTATCTTATAATGGATACCCTTACCCAGAGGTTAACCTTTGATTGAGTATGAATACTTTCTACACCTGGGCAGGGACTAAGAATTCTCCAGCGCACCCGCTCTGATGGAGCGGTAAAAATTTGGCCCCAACTGTGCCATGCACGCAACCTCTAATTCGTGTTTTAGTTCACTGTAAGGCAGATGGAACAGAATTCAGTTAAGTTGAAGCGCCAAGAAAATGATGGAGAGGCTCTCAACGGTGGAGCGAACGGCGCCACAGGCCATTTATACTTTAATGGCACAGCCAGGTGGCACGGGTCCGACTTTTGGCTCTGAGGAGTAGTAACAGCATTCAAAACCAGCAGTATTCCCACAATCAGTGTCAAAATATGTACACTAGGGAAGGAAAGTTCGCCTGGACTATCTACGTACTCCTTGGTTGAGACATATTTAGCTTCTAATAGAGTGATCGAGCTTTTATTGCCTGGGAAAAGGGAGATTGGAGGAACATTTGTCATCTCATCGCACTCATAAACTGTATTTCTTGAGCGTCTATACTTTTGCTCTGGCTAACTGTAAGGCTTTCAAAATTTAATGAAAGGAGCATAGACCACTCAAAAATGTATAAAAAAGTTCAGTGTTTTGAAAAATTTCCTGCTTAGTGTACGCTGAACACCCTTTACTGGATTATGAAAATGTTTTGTTTTCAGCCCATTTTTGGAAGTTTTTTCTGTTTTCTGTCATAGATTATCTCTTTTCTGCTTCCATAAATATTTTTCCGCACATCCCTGATGCCGACGTTACACGAGGTTCCGAATTTTCGTTGATAGAGATATAGCAACCTATTAATTGAACTGCCGGTCTTTTTGCACACTCACGGAAGATTGTAATATGTCTCAATCCGTTGGAATCTGCGATTTTTCTTCTTCTAAATGTGATGTCAACTTGTCAACAAATCTGTTTCGGACGTATTCACTCACCCACCACTGTGACGGTTATTTTCTGTCAACGGCAATTTACAATCTTTGCATTGTACGGTTCAACGGTGCAGATTCAATGTAGGTCGTAGATCATTCACAATAAAAATGATAGCTCTTCATCACAGTAGCAAACCGCAATTAAATTCCCGTCTTTAGGCCAGCAAGAGGGTCAGGCATAGCTGTAGACCACGAGTATCCGACAGCGCTGAAACTGCACTTGATTTCGCAACGCCACTGCAGCGAACACAAAGCCTCTGTGACCTGAGTTCCGCGACAGCACGCGATATCACAGACTACATAATCGAGGTTGGTTCGAACGGTTGGAACTCATCCGACTTCTAAATCTATTTTACAACCTCAGTATCAAAGTAAGGAACACAAAACCGTAGCCGCAATCGTCTTAGAATGACTGGTGATTTTGTGGCACCATAAGCGCTTGAAGGCAGTGGTCGCGATCAAATATGCTTGCCTTCTTTAGATCTAAACCCTTTTCTGGGTAACCTATAGGAGAATTTTGCGAGAATCGCTGTTTTGGGCCAAATTTGAAATCTAAGCTGTCTTGTCTTTTAATGGTGAACGAGCCCACTCTAATATCATCGGCATCGATGATCTCTAATATCAAGAACAATAGCTGGCTTAAATTGAATTTCTGATCAATGAACCTTCGGACTACCTGACCAAATGTGCATTTATGTATCATCCAGTCAAAAACGTTGAATGAAGTGCTTGTCATTGTCCAACTGCGATTTTTATAGGCGCTAACGTATGCATTTATTAGCATCTTTGAGCCTCTGAATGTTTGATTCTAGCCCGTTGAATGAGACTGGCGACTTCATAGCTTTCAGTTGTTTTCGATCTAAGCTGATCTCTTAGTTTTTCGATTACGTTTTTCATCGTGACCACTGCCTTGAAAACTACAGGGCTGGGATTCATGAACGAGCATGGGTCCCAGCTGGGTTTGCTGTGAATTTTTATATATTTATAACGTGCCAACACCTGTTTCGGCTAGCGCTGGGCTACATTTGGGTTTCACGACACCGTATCTCGATGCTTCTAACCAAACCCTAGCCAGCACTGCAGGTGCGGTCCCGTGGACCCAAACTTAGCCAAGCGCTGGCCGAACCATGTCTAACGCGTTGTGGGATTGTGAACATTTTGCAACAAACCCAGCTGGATCTAAGCTGATTTCTTAGTTTTTTTCTATTACGTTTTTAATCGTGACCACTGCCTTCAAAACTACTCTTCGGCTTCTTTCTCTAATAGTTTTTAGCTCCCGACCATTAACGCTGGAAAAGTTCAGTGTATCGAAACATCATCATTCCAAAGCTAGTGGAAACGGATTGTAAAATTGGTCCAGATTTCTCTGACTTTTGATTCCGTCCTGCCCACGTACTTTGTGTTATGCCAACTTGGTGCAATACATGTTATAACAAACGTGCAAAGAGTGTGTGCCAACGTGGAGCTTCGCTGGCAAGAGGGAACTGAAACTTGCAGTGCGATTCGTGCAAAATGCAAGTGTTCTGTCACATATACAGCCCGGAACATACCTGAGGCACCAGGAGGCCCGATTCGAACAAGCAGTCTCTTCGATTCATGTCTACGTTGCGCTGTGAGCAGCGATACGGTCCGGTGCTTCCTCGGCGCAGCACTTCCGTATCGTCGCCCAAGAGAGTAGCACGTGCCGCAACAGACAGTGGCGTCCTATCGGCCAACCACACACTTTCTATTCCATCGCCATGCAATTTGGACAACGGACGCGCCACGATGCTCCACATTAGACACGTCGATCAATTGCTCCACAGCTGATCAAGCGCTTATCAGCCGCACAGCACGTATATAAAGGGCCCCATCCCATGTAGAAATGTGGTCAGCCTGTAGTGGCCGCTCCTGGAGGGTGACTACTATTCTTTCTGTACAATTTTTGATCGCTAATGGTTCTCCCCCCCCACGGTCCTCAGCGAGAGAAGCTATCTCGTTGTCGACTGTGGCGAAGATGATGTCCCTGTGACGGACTGCGGTGAGGGTGACCCGCTGCTTCTGGTGGTGACATTGACCGTATCCTTGTTGGGGAGAGGCCTACTCCTATCGAACGAATGAGACCCCATCCCCATCGAGGGAAGGCGAAACCCACAACCGCCTAGGGATGACGAGATAGGAGCGTGGGAAGCGTGGGTGCGTCTGAGGTTTTGCTTGTTTGCGTCATGCTCCTATTATAGGACGACGTGCTGCTACGTGTGATATGAGGTTGCGGCGAAAGTTCTGCCCTTCACCGCCACTCAGTCCTTCTGAATCGACCACGTGCTCCGGAAAAAGACGTTAGCCGCTGCTCAATAGCCTTCCGATTTGACGAGGTATCTGACAAGAAAGCCTATTGTGGCCGCATCGGATTTCCGCGATGTTCGAGTACAAGACTGCAAATTCTAGTTGTTTGAAAATAGTCACCACGATGGAATTAGGTGTATAATTGCAGATTCGCGACAGATTGTAAAGACGGGACCGATCGCATTGGCACTTTGTGTTCCTTCTTGACTGTGTAGTTTGCCTTGGCGCAAACTCCATGCACATGATCCCTCTGAAATTTCTAAACAGATCTCGATTTCTGTTAACACCAGGGTGGAGCGGTGAGCTCTGGTGAAATATAAATGGTGACAAGGAAGTTTCAACAAAAAAAACCACAGCTCGTTGCAGGTTATAACCAAAATTGAGAACTGTTTTGGAATGCTCTAGGCCTTATGATATAGCACATGCGCATCGAGGTTTCGCCAAAGCAATCAACACGGTCATCGGAAATGCCAGTACGAGCCGTGCCGAATGTATGTGTTGACACCTTAACATCACATTTCGAAACTCGGATCCAAACACGTCAAAACCTGCGGTGGCGAATTTCGAACAAATGGTTAGAGGAAGTTTTTACTCAATATAAAGAGCTTCCACTGATAGTCCGAAAACGGTTTGAGCTCTGTAATGTGAAATGTAGGCGGGCACTGTTTTTTGACACTTGTTAGCGGTGGCCAGCTTTGATTTAGACGTCTCTCATCGAATTCATCGAGGTCTACATTCTGTTTAGGAGCACACTCCTGACGGCCGCTTTGGACGCTGAGACAGCAATGGAAATACTTCCTACGGCAAGAACGCAATCGGGCGGAGGAGACCATCGAAGAAGCAGCAAGGCAAGTACAGTCCGATTACTCTCTGTCTATTCTGTGCCCTGAAAATATCGTTTTGAGATCTCGAGTGAGGCTAACTGATGGTCCTGTAATGCTCGACAACAGAGGATTTCTTGCTACCCCACTGAAAACGGTAGGAGATAGTAAGACGCCAGAGAGAGACAGTGCTATACGTGTATGTATGTATGTATTCACAACTAAATTCAGATTCGATTTGTTTCTCCTACAGACACACAATTCTTACAACTAACCAATATATCAGGGCATGACTTGAAGTGGACAGTAAAGGTAAGTGAAGCCAATAGCTTAGTGATGCACTGGTGAGCAGAATTAATCTAGGGCGTTTCTAAATGAGGTATCGTCTGCCTACAAGAAGGTAGGCCGCATCGCAAGTATGTGGCACTCGCTCAACCGCGAGAATTTACTCTGTTTCGAGTAACTCAGTCAACGAAGAGTCTGACGGAACAGAAATCTGCTCCTCTGCATCTCTGCGCGAGCAGTGTGAGATGCCTACTCACACGGAACCCGAAGGCCAGGCCAATCATGTAAATCAATCGGAGATGGATACCTCACACAGCCGCGTCGTCACTGGCACGGCTCCCTCACATTCCCCCTTATTTCAATGGAGTTCCACACAAAAGCAGTGTCTGTACGCGCGATGGTGTCGCAGAGGGAAAGCCTCAGCCTTTTAATACCCTCCTATGACTGGACTCGATTGGAACAGAGTATGGCCAGACTGGCGCAACCAGCGATGAGCGACGCGACACTATGTTTCCCCTTCCACATCGACCGAAGATCGGATGCCTGATACGCACTGTCGCTCTGACTTTCGCGGGACGCATGATCCTGGATCTATAACTGTTCACGCTTTAGTAGGGTTGTACGACAGCATAATAGGAATTTGTATCTCTGAGCCGACATAGAGCTGAACCCCTCACGTCAGCAGCTGTATACGCTGCCAGCGCATACTGGTTTTCGTCCCTCCTCATTAGTAAGCACCTGCAAAACCAGCAGCCGCTGCCGATAACGAGGGTTGAACCCGATTGCGGCTCCTTAAGTAAAACCTCATTACCAGCAGCATGCGCTGCAAACCGTCGCACATTCTGCAAATGAAGAGAAAAGTTTGCTCTACCATCCGCTCCCTTCGAGTTGGGTTGGGTATGATCCATGGCACAAGCCGTACCATACACTCCAATCTTGCCACGGTCCGCAATAAAGCATCACTCTCGCCACGGTCCAATAAGGAAGCATTCTTTGCGATTGGCCATGGGCACGATCTTTATCAGCGCCCATCATTGACGTTCAGAAAATGACGCGAGGTCACCTTTTAGAACAATTTTCAAACTGCCAACCGCTTCCTTTATGAGAATGGCTACGTTTATACATCCGCCGCCGTCTTAGAATAGAATGCTGCAGGTGGTCACGTGTATCAGGCTTTATTAGACGTTTAGGATGAATGGGTGGCGTCGCGAGCGTTGACGGCCAGCGATGAGGCGTTTATTCATGGACAAGCGGGATACAACTGCTCCTTTTAGAATGCATCAGCACAGTGGAGGAGTTCATGAGTGAACTTTGTCTTGTACTGTATTTTTGAAAGCATTCTATGAGAGTATACCCAAAGGCGATAGTTACTCTTAAAGGGCTGACATAGGTAACTTGGAAGATAGACAACTTGCTGCGCTTACGTGATAGAGATATTTTTGTTCCCAATACTTCGCGTTACACTTGAATTCTGAAAGTGTATGTAACATGAAACAGAGTGCAAAAACAAGGGTGCAAACCCAGTCGGAGGTGGGGGAGCACTCAAAATTGATCCACGACAATTGGAATTAATTCCCGATATCAGATATAATGACTATAGTGTCAAAAGTTGACTGCACCAGCGCACAATGCCCAGTTCACACAACAGCCATCCATCGAGGTGAGCATATGAGAGAAGGGATAAGATATCGAAAGGATACAATCTAACGAATCCAACATGTTTTCTTCGATGATAGTAGTTGTGTGAACTGGGCCTCGTTCGCTCGCGCAGTCTGGGGC